>CAUHTR010005449.1:0-28056 GCA_959609185.1 Schmidtea polychroa | reverse complement strand
TTTGTTGGATGGATTGTGTGCGCACACAGACGCGGACAATGGTGAAAGTTGTCAGATTTTATTGATGGGATGGAATTTTTTGAGTTTTTGTGTATTTTTCTGCTGGATTCGAGTTAGTGTTTGTGTTTTAATAAACGATTTAAGTTTTTGAATAATGATTTTCTTCTGATAAAATATGGCTGCTTTTAATGAAGAAATTTATGAATCAAGCAATATAATCGAGGATAAATGTTCTTTAGTCGATGAAGGATATTGGGGCGTTCACATATCTCAGAATGGTAAATGTGTGACATGCAAGGATGGATTTATTGAAAGACTTGAATCTGATAACTCAATGGAAATTGGAAATACTACAAACGAAACTGATAGTTCCTTTTTTATGATCCCAAGAGATCCTGATAACTTTAATGGTGTTTTTGGCCAACTAATATCAAATTTATTTGGTGGATTGCTGCGCAGGATTTTAGATCCGATTCGTCAGATTACATGTTTCAACAGATTTCGACAAGTGATTGCACAATAACTCAAAATGTTTTGCCAACATCCTCAGAAAATACAGCACCAAAATCGACATCTCTACCAAAATCCTCATCCCCGAAAGCTATTCGTTCGAGAAGTTCCTCCATTATGTTCATTGAACTGAATTCTTTGCCATTTGCATATGAAAATTGCGGGACAATTAAATTATCGTTAACATTTATTCTACTTGTTCCTAAAATCGTTCATTTTTATTCAATGCGTTGAGTAATTGGAACAGGTGATTCCTAAACTTAGTTCACTGTATATCTTTTGGAGGGATCAAAGATTTTATAAGCTACCCAGTCTAGTTAAAGTTGGCTAAAAATCTGCAGCGATGCACAATCTGTTTGTTAAGATTTTTTGATTATTTTAATTTAAAATGTAATTTATTGAGATTTCAATATTTCACCTTCCTTTATTCTATATTTCTTTAAGAATTACCCGATTTACGTTGATTCACCGTATATTAATTATCAAAGTGAACAAGACACTCAATCCAAATCGTCAAATTCCTCGTCTGAGCATATAATCGCAATGGGAAAACTGATTACGAGATTTCAAAATATTATCCAAAAGGATAATCAAATGGAGAAAGGTTTTATTTTTACTTGGGAGAAATCAATTTTTTTGATCTAATTAACATGACTTTTTATCAGGTGTATAGTTAAGGAATATTTATTATCTAAACATCAGTTTTTAATATCTATATCATTAATTGTCAAAGTCTCAATTACTTCAAAAGACAATGAAGTGATATTGGACGGTAAGGAGTGTTAGGGGAGCCTTATGATTTTCTAATGGTTAAAGAAGACAATTCAATATTTCAAACGTATAAAATAGTATGTCAAAAAAGCACATTTTATCTCAAAACTTCTTGAAGTTAAAATATTTTCTAGGTTTATTTATCCATTGAAACTATCAAATCAACTTAAAAATGATTTTTGCAACAAAGACTCACAAAGTCCGATTGCTTTTAAAGACCTTGCATAACACTTCAAAATTGAAATATCGTTCAAATAAAATTAATGAAATTGAACCAGATTTACTCCTGCGTCCAATGATAAATGAAAGCTAAGATTATATGCTTTAATAAATATTAAATCTCATAATTTACTTCTTCCGAATATTTTTCATTAATTTCTCATTAATATTCTAAAAAATTTCTTTATAAATTCAATTTCACAAAATGAAAATATTTTTGTCTATGTATAATTTATAAGTAACATAATTAAATATAATTATTACAGTTTCAGAAAATTTTAATTGATTCGGGTGGATATTACAAACTAATTAAATAATCTTATTAAATAATTTTTTTTAATAATTAATTATATTTTATAATTTATTTTTATTTTTAACAAAAAATATCTTATTGAAATTATCATTTTCAAAAATTGTTACTGGCATGTCTTTGTAACTTGGTCGTGTGGAAGGGTTGTAACTTATCGAAAATAAAGAAGAAATATCGAATTATATCGACATTTCATCAAGTGATAAAATTATTCGTAATTAGACTTTGTAAAATATTTTGAAATTCCAATTGTTAATTAAGGGATACATAAACATTCACTGAAATAGTTCACTGTTAAAATTGCATAAAAGTAATGGAATAGTTTCATCGGGCGGGATTTTCAATAGCACAGTGCGTTTGAATATGGGTTAGATCACCAAACCAGTAAACTTCTGGCACTAACTCTTTCAATTTTGAAATATCTTTACTTATCAAAAGTAGTAAAGGATAAATGTATCTTCTAAAACCCTTAGTCTTTATATATGTATATATATCAGTAGCGGATTTAGCTATAGGCGTGGGGGGGGGGGGCGACTCGCCCCCCCCAAAGTTAATTTTATGAATTTTTTCTCTTATTACAGTTTTGTCTGTGTACAAAGTTCAACTGGATTTAAGCAACTCCAGCTGTTATGCTGCATCATATTAATAATATTACATAGCTCCAGTGAAGAGCGACTGTTTGAAGTTTTTAAGCTTGTATAGTGTTTGTACATAAATCTAACCATAATAATTATTGTCAATTTGGACTTTTTTGACAAACAAATTATTGCGTTACTATTGAAATATTAAAATAATATTCAATATTGAATTAAAATAAAATTTAAATTATAGCCATGGCTGAGTCAACAAAAGCGAAACATTGACATTACACTTTGTGTCTGGGATTAAAAATGGTCTTCAAACTAAGATAAAGACACTTTCACCAAATGCCATCTTTGTTCACTGTTGTTCTCATGCATTGAATTTGGTGACTATTGAAGCAATGTCTCTTAACAGTGATGTTCAGTTGTTTTTTGGTACAACAGAAAAGTTGTATACTTTCCTTACATCAAGTCTACCACGACTATATATTCTCGAAGAACATCAGAAGTCTCGATATGAATCGACAGTAGATACTCTAAAACGACTTTCTGATACAAGATGGGCAAGCCGAAAGCATGCAGATGATGCAGTTGTTAGATCATTCTCCGCTATTATATTTACTCTAGAAGATATAAATTTTGGGGAATCAAAAGAACACAAAGGAAGTGTCAGAGCAGAAGCTATGGGACTCTATTTTGATAACAAAATATTCTTTTGTTTTTCTGATGGTATTTCTACAAAAGCTGTTAGATAATATCTTTGTGTTATCAAACTATTTGCAACGAAAGGACATTGATATTGCGTTTGCAAAACAATTGATTTATGTTGCCAGAAATAAGTTTGCTGAATTGAGAAGTGATAAAGCTTTTGAAAGTCTAAATGTTGCTGTAAAATCATTTATTATCAAAAATTGTTCCTTACTAGATGTTGAAACAGAATTTAAAGAAAAGCGAGTTGCAAAAAGGAAACGCATGGCAGGTGAAATTAACAGAGATGAAAGGGTTGATGATCCAACTACACGCTTCAAATGTGAAACGTATTTCACTGTCTTGGATACACTTGTAACACAACTAGATGAACGTTTTAATGATTTTCATAACACTGTTGCTTTATTCTCCTGTCTTGATCCATCACAAATATCAGAAGAAAATAAAGAATCTTTTCAAAATTTATGCGACATTTACAAAAATGATATTAATATTGAAGAATCAATCCTAGAATATGATACTTTCAAATACGTGTATGCATCAATACGCCCATTACTATCTTGTGAACTACAACTTAAAGAGGTGCTGCCTTTCTTGGTTGAAAAACAGATGGCACCAGGACTTCCCAATTTGGCAATTCTCTATAAAATATACTTGACTCTTCCTGTTACATCTGCTACTGCTGAAAGAAGTTTCAGTATACTGAAAATCATCAAAAATTATTTGCGATCAACAATGACAAACGAACGTCTGTCTGGATTAGCATTAATTTCAATAGAACGCGAACTGGCTGAGAACATTGACTTTGAATCGACTATAAATCATTTTGCTTCAATGAAATCACGCAGGAAGCAATTTAAATAATAAAAAAACTTGTATGTTTGTTACATCAATAAATTTACTAGAATAAATTTACTGAATATAATGCTTTTTAATAATATTAGTATTCACTCAATACTCGCGAAAATAAGTAGTACCATCTTCATAATTTGTGGCGCCTCCTGAAAATTTTCCTCGCCCCCCCCCCCGCACCAAAATCTAAATCCGCCACTGATATATATATGTGTATATATAAGTCCTGGAAAAGAGGGATTCAAGAAGATCCTTTGACATTGGGCTTTAAAATATAGCTAGAGAAAACGATTACAATTTTTATTTCGCACTTTTATGTAGAAAAAAAGAATTTTCTATAATAAAATTTAATACAAATAAGATGTAATTTCACTTTCAACTTGCCTCCAATTTTTTTTCCAAAAACCGCTTTTATATAATTTTTATTTTATTACATTTAGTTTTTGTTTTTTGATATTTTGAATCAGGTTTTTCATTTTATTTTGGAGTAATAAATTTTTGATCAACCAAACTTAAGATTTTTAAAATTTTTTCATTTCAAAATGTCTTTTATATCCCCTATATATAGAGTCTTGTAATATAATATTAGATTTGGTCTTTCTGTTTTGCTTTGTGATATGTCAATTTGAAAAGATAAAGACAAGCAATTTGTAACATAAATATTTAATATCTCGTGAAAATGAAATTCTAGATTTGAAAGTATTTTGCAGGTTGAATAACCGATTTACTGCCCCTATATTTTCTTTTTTCAATTATAATTTACGGATAGGTAATGTTTGGTAATGCTTCACTGCTTTAACATCTTCATTTTAAAGTTGTTAACGTTTCAACAAAGATTTTGAAATTATAATCAAAAGCCTAGAATGGTTTGTTTAAATTGGCGCGGGGAAATATTATTTATCATCGTTCAATCATTAGAAAGGCAAATTGTATGATATTTGTAACCCTTTTATATCTATTAACTTTATTTTTCAATTTGTAGTATTATGCGTTTGTTGTAATATTGAACGGCTATGTAAGAAGTTTTATTTTTTCTTCTTTACAGAATATTCTCCACTGTATCAATACATGAAAGAATTAATTGATACTGAGAAAAATTACGTCAATGGCCTATTTATTTACTCACAAGTTCTTTACAATCGCATTAAGTTATCAAATATTATTTCTGTTCGAAATCTAAAGTAACAAAAGTGATAAACCTTTAATTGATCTTGAACCGTTTGTTTCAGCACAATGTTTCCGATTTGCATTCATCACATTTACAAATTTCATGTCGAATTTTGCACTCAACTGAACAACGTTTTTCAGAAAACTTTGACTTTGGAATTGCTGAAAAATTCAGACAAAGATAAATATGAACAAAACAAATTACAAACTGTGAAATTTGGACAAATTTTTCTCGAGCATTTAGAAAATGATAACTGGAAATTTTTCACTCTGTATCGACAATTTTTCAGTAAATCCCAGTCTGCACTGTCAATGTTCATAAACTGAAAAAGAATTCACCAAAGTTTGAAAGATTAATTAAGGTGATTTTTATGGATTATATGAAAAATATTTCGACGTCGATCTTTTAAATAAAGAAGGTAAATGAAAACTAGAACGCGTTGTTATTTTATTACTTTGAATCTAAATACAAAATTGATACCGGCCATCGGTACATTTGGTACATTTTAACTTCAAGAAACACCTAAAAATATGCGAATATTTCAATCGAAGCTGGTGATCTAATGCACAATAATAAAAGCACCGGATGTGTCTAGAATGCAAATATTATACATTTTAGACCACCACAATACCGATAAATTACACAACATAACTCATTTTTTACCAGAACCAATTATGTAGAAAATCTTATAATATAATAATGTATGAGTTGACCTTTTTCTGATGTGCTTAGAAAACACTAAGTTTAGATTAATTAGACATACATAAATAAATAATATAATATTTTATCAGTATTAAGAAATATCATAGATCTAGAAAGTTCTGTCTTTGTTGCCAACAAAAATTAAACCCATAAATTGCTTCAAATGGTTCTATTATAAGCGAGTAGCATTTTTAGAGATGCCTGATTATAGAGGTAACATCCCAAAGAAAATATAATAGCAAATTTTTATACAGTATAAAATATAAATTAAATTTTTTTTATTTTTGTCTGGTCTAAAATATTTAAAATTCTATAAATTTTGCGATACATAATATTATATCTCTAACGGGAAAATTTCCTGCGATAAATAAATGGCTTTTTCAAAAACTAAAATGAAATATTCAAATGACATCGTATGTCAAATTTTATACCATTGTGTGCATGATTTTGCATATGGTTTTTGCATTCAGTTGTAAAAAGAAATTAAGTATAGGCATGTTTAAAATGTAGTGTAGCAAAGAACATTATCGACATTATTTATTAATGATGTTTAATAGGAAAAAAACAACGCTGAAGCTCATAGAACTCTTGTGGAATCTTATGGTGATTGTGTTCCATCTGATTGTACTTGTAAGGAATGGTTTAGACTATTCAAAAGTGGTAGTTACGGTTTGCACGGTTCGGTTAACCGGAAACCGAAACCGCGGTTTTCAAACTCAAAAACCGAAACCGTAAACCTCGTAGCAAAACCGCAGTTTACGGTTTTCAAAATATAATTATGTTGAAAAAAAGTTTAAAATGTTGAAATCTACCTATGTATATCTAACTAGAAACCATATTAAAACCAAATATTTTCCATATTATTAACGATAAAAATTAATAATTTTTTTTAAGTATTTTTTTAAAATTCAAATATATGCCCAAATAATGTCGTCGGCAGTGTGGGAATATTTTACGAAAATTTCAGCTGCAAACAGTGCTAACAATAAAGCTAAATGTAAAAAATGCGGAACAGAAGTGAACAATTCTAAGGGTTCTACGTCTGCAATGATCAATCACATGCGAAATATTCATAAGATTTCTTGTAAAAGATCGCACGATGATTCCCTAACAAACGTTGCTTCAACAAGTGAAATGGGAACTCAAAATTACAACAAAAAACGTCAATAGTTGATTTTATGAAAAAAGCAAGTCTTGGAGAAATTGTTGACGAGTTGGCTACAAAAGACGGCTTTTCAATTGGAGCCATTACAAGGTCAAATTTTATTCGACATGCAATTTCTGAAAAGGGCTATAAATTAGCTAAAAGTGAAAGTGGAACAATGGCACTTATTCACGCCGAATATGAAAAAAAGAAAAAACGTCATGTAAGTTTTTTTGATGAGGCCAAAAAAAAAGGTGAGAAATTTAATATCACTTTGGACGAATGGGTAAGTTCTCGACAACGCCGTTATATGAACATAAATGTACATGGTAAGACAGGTAAAGTATTGAACCTAGGATTGGTAAGAATTATTGGATCATGCAACTCGGCAAAGATTCACCTGACCGTGGCTGACCATCTTAAAATTTTCCATCTGTCTTTCGAAAGAGACATTGTAGCTACCACCAACGATGGGGCCAGTGTTATGGTTAAATAGGGTAGAGAATGTCCAGCTGAAGTCCAATTATGTTTAAATCATGGTTTTCACCTTGCTGTTTCTAATACATTTTATTGAAAAAAATCAAAAAATCATAGCGATAATTTCGATAATGAAGCTGAAGACGACAGCGATAATAATGAAGATAATGAATTTGATAAAGATGACGAAGGTTATTCTTTGTTTGACAATGATGATACGGAATCCGAAGTTTCCGAAGAAATCAATTTAGCCGTGATATTAAATAAAGTTCGTGCTATTGTGAAATTTTTCAAAAACTCAACAGTTCGTAATGACATTTTGCAACAAAAAATTTGTATCGAACTTGGTCATGAACTACATCTAAAATTTGATGTGAAACATAGATGGAATTCAATTCATCCTATGTTAGAGACATTTTTAAAATGTAGTAAACCCATCGAAGAAGTATTAAAAGAATTAAATGCTTGTAATTTAATTCGAGGAATCGATTTGAAGTGCTTAAACAGTTGTGCGCCATTATGGAACCATTATTACTGACTGTTCTTGCGTTGGGTAGAAAGGATGCGAATTTAATAACTGCCAAAGGTGCAATTAATTTCTTATTGAAGAAGCTAGATGACATGGAAGTAACAAGTTTTTCCAAAATTGATGAACTTAAAGATAATATCAAAGCAAGATTGTGTTCACGTGAGAATATTGAGTTAAACTCTTTGTTATCCTGCCTTCTTCAACAAAAAGTACCAACAAAAGAAATTTTAAATTTTGGTTCAAGTTTTCTAAGTAGATTATACCCTCATATAGCGACATCAGCAGATGAAAATTATGGAGAAAGCTTAGATGATGTGAGCATTGATGGCGATATTGCTTCTCTGCAAGATGAAATCAATGCTGCAATAAATAAGGCTGCCAAAGAGGGAGTAGAAAAACAATTTAGTTCTCTAAGAAATGAATTTTCAATTTATAAGAAAACCGGCAAGAGAACTATAATTCTTCAACAATTGTATGACGCAATTTTAACGATACGCCCAACATCCACCGAATCTGAAAGAGTACTTTCAGTTTCAGCTAATTTCAGCCGGAAATTAAGATCTCGCCTTAGCGATTACTCATTGAATTCTCTAATTTTTTTAAAATATTTTAGAATAAATAATTTCTAAACGTATGAATTTTTTTACTTTAATTTTTTATTTCTTTTGAATTTTGTAATGTTTTTGTTTTGTTTAATTTTAATATTCTATGTCTAACTGTCTGATTATAAATCATTGTATATATTTGATCAAATTATGCAATAAAAATTTATAAACTGAAAACCGAAAACCGAACCTGAACCGCCGGTTTGGGAAAATTGAAAACCGGAAACTGCGGTTTGTAAAAAGGCGGTTTATTTGCAAACTCTAGTGGTAGTTGTGATACTGAAATGCAAAACAATTGAAGGAAGCATTAAATGTTATTCAAGCTGCCATTACCAAACGTTTACAAGAATTCGGAAAAATCTAATTGGAAGTAAAAATGTTGCCATGTGAATTTGAATTCATTGAAAATTGCTTCAACATGTGTCTTTCGCCGTTTTTAATCAGATTGTGACTTGTGATGAAAGTGAATCTTTTTCGATAAACTAAAACACAAAGAAATCTTGAGTAGATTCTGGTCAACCATTAACATCACAGGCAAAACGGAATATTCATGTAAATAAATTGGTAGAATAAATAAAGTTTCGTGTATTATGTGATCTTGAAACCAGGTGACAATGTTGAAGTAACATTGTAACCGTTATAAAAACAAATAATCTATTTAAATAGTGCTTTGAACCAAAAACAATAAACAATGCAAAGTGGTTTCCCACTACGACAACGCTTAAACACCTGTAGCTAAAGTTGTTGAAGATACGTCATTGTTACTTCGTTAGGAAGTCATAGTCCGCTGAGTGTATTTACCAGACATTGCTCCTTCTGATTATCACCTGTTCCGATCGATTCATAATGGGTTAGTGGATGAGCACTTCAAAACATATGAAGAAACTAAAATTGATATCGATAAATGGATAGTCGCAAACTGAAGGACTTAATTCACAGTGAAATCCACTTATTACCAGAAAGATGCTGAAAGGTTGTAGGCAAATGATGGAAAATGTATTCTTCATATCCCTGAATAGATAAAAGTCATTGGGCGTAAAATAAGAACCTATTGGGATGGTAGTCTAAGATGACAAATCCATTTCCCTCAATTTCTGCCATTATTTCCTCACTTTTGTGGATTAGGGCGTTTTCTTGAAGAAGCCTTAGAGGGAGACCCCGTGGTTTACGGCGATTACGTCTGCATGTACCCACGAGGTTATTGTAATAAGTGAAATTAAGTATCAGACCTTAATGAGCAAAATCCATACAGATTAAACGACTTTGATCCCAAAGAATTGTTAACATCAATGATTTTCGATGACATATATCAGATTTCATCTTCCTGTAATTCGTGTTTCTACGGAATTTTCATTTGCATAATAAAGACATTTTCACTCAATTTATTCCTATAATTTAATAACACTCTCATCATACGTATTTTATTTTACAACTCAAATAATTCTAGATCCTTCAGCACAATGAGCATTGTAATAATCAAGATTTAGGTTCATTTATCAGATTACCAGTTCAACGCATATCGGCATATTTATTAATGCTCAAATTTATACTTGGTAAGTTGAATAGCAACCAACTTGATGAAAAAATACCGATGCTTGCAATCGAACATCTTTTGCACTGCTTTCTAAAGGAGATGAATTCAAAACACTATTCTGGAAATAAAAAGTATTCAATAATAATAGCATTAATAATAATAAAATAATAATAAAAATAATAATATATTAATAATAAATATGAATAATAATAATAAAAATAAAATAATAATAAAAATAATAATATATTAATAATAAATATGAATATCTATAAAATTAAATAATAATAACCAATCCTGGTTGAGAAAAAGAATTTGTATATTTTGTGTTTTTTTGAAAATTCCTTTAATTATGGAATTTGTATTAATTAATTAATATAATTATTTTATTTTGGAAGTGGTTGTTTAAAGATTTATGAGTATTATTTGGTTTTGAATACAAAATTTTGAATTATGTTCGTCTTGCAAGTGATATTTAATGATTTGAATTAAAGTTTGTTAGTTTTATAAAATATCTGATATATTTACTAGTGTAATGACTAGTGGCAAAGTGACTATGGGAAAGCTTTAGATGAAAATACTTTATGGTTCCATGTGAGAGTAGTGATGACTGTGTGGGAATATTGTATTAATTCAGTGTTTAACAAGGGTTGATAGTTTGACGTCAATGGGGTAAATGATTTTGATCAAAGTGATAATAGTGATAATAGAAAAAGTAACAATAAAAATAATGACAAAGTACATGACATGAATCAAAGAAGCAATTTGTTTAGAAGTAGCAGAAAATGATGATGCAACATTTACTATTTCAGTATATAATTCCAACGATGAATGGCATGGTTTATGGCTCAGGGGATTTATAAACAGTACTCATTCCAGATTTAATAAATAATGATAAGAGATTATAATAATAAGAAGAAATATAATTATAAATAAAAATAATAATTATTAATATTATAGTTAGTAGAAATTTAGTGTGTCACATTAATTTTAAGGGATAGTTCAAAAATCGGTAACTTATCTCCAGATTCATCGATAAATTCCTTGAAATGTAATTCCCTTTTCGAAACCCAAGTGAATGAAATAAATCCTAAAGCTCAAGAATGCTCTGAAAAGAGTGAAATAATTAATAAAATGATTAATCAACCTATCGTAAAGAAGTTTTGGTCGCAGTCAGCAATTATGAATGATAACATAAAGGATTCTTTTCCAAATCTCAGTTCAGGTGCGTCTAATTCAGTTTTATTAAATTTTTATATTTGAATTGTATATATTTAATTTTCATTTCACTCCAATAATGTAGGCTCTCGTAAAGGATTTTATAATGTAAATATTAAATTTTTGTCTCCGACAATTTCACCGTGTTCTATCAACCCAATGATTACAGCGAAAATAATTCTGGTATATATCTGTCATATTAATGTCTAAACTAAAGATACGTTTCTTTATTTGTAAATGAAATTTGAACCATTTTCATGAACTGTCTACAGAATAAAAATTATTTGTTAGATAATTTTACAATGAAAAAAATTCATTGACTCAAAGATTTATATAATAACTGTTCGTGGGAATACTAACATACATCTGACATTCTCAAACTGATCATCCTTTATGTAACCGGTTCTTTCAGTAAAAATAATAAACATAATAATGATAAAGATAATAATAATAAATTCGTAATAATTTTTTATAATGATTAAACAACAAATCTAAAAGTCCTCATTTATACTATAATCCATTCATCAACATTGATTTGTTAAAAAAATTCTAATAAATTCAATTATTTACAAATAAATGATCATTTCAAAACAACCAAGCTTTTAGTCAAAAATAATAATTATGGGAATAATAAAGAGTTTAATAAAGGGAATTATACTTAGGGCGTAGACCTTTGTTGACATATTAAAAATAATTGATGAATTGTGTGAATAAAGATAGGTCATTGCCGACTTTTAAATCGGAAATCGGTTTCTACCGGATTTTGACCAAACCGATTAATCGGTACCTGTACCAACGTGAAAGACCGATCCAAATAACAAAAAGAACGTGTTTTTAACAATTAAAATGAAACATAAAAATATCTGTATTTAATACAGTATAAAAATCAGCAGACATAAACATAAAACAACACATTCGTGGATGATCAACATTCATCAAACAACAATGTTAAACTGAAAACTCGAAGCAAGTTTAACGATGGTCAATTAATGTTGTCACATTTTTGGGAAAAAAGACAGTGATTGCTTCCTCTTGGTTTTCTTGTGAATTTGATTTGGTCATCATTCTAGCTTCTAGGCTTCTATCTGGCGACCTTAAAACAAAGAAAACATCTACAATTAATATTAAAATACAAATTTATGTGACTATGTTTAACTGGATCTATCCGGATCGTATCCGGAATCGGCAAATTCCAAATTCCAAAATCCGGAGTCGGTGGGGAAATGACATTCGGCTATGGCCTAAATGAAGATTTTAATAAATGCTTACTGATTTTTCAGTTAGATTCTTAAAATATTCGTAGCTAAAAAAGCTGATCAATCAAAATTTGAACGAAAAGTATAAATCATCCTGAAAACATAACCCAGTGTAAGTAATTGTATTCATAAACATTACCCAAAATATACATAATAATAATAATAATAATAATAATAATAATAATAATAATAATAATAATAATAATAATAATAATAATAATAATAATAATAGACGTTTTCCGGAAGCAGTATAAATTAAATGTAAAATAATTAATAAATTATAATAATAATTTTGTGCTTTAATAAATTATGTAATAAGTTTCAAGCTCGACTACACCCATTTGCAGTGAATAAACGCATCTATAATACATGTTGGTGTGTACAACCAATTATAGATGACGTATCATTTAAATAAATACAGTTGTAAGTTTATTTATTTTAGCCATTTTAGAAATGGCTTTCAAGTAATTTTTTTAATTTAAAGTAAACTTTAAGACTTAGATTTTGATCCTTATAGATATGAAATCATTTTTCAAGCTATTAAATAATACTTTTTCTCAACATTTTCTATTAAAAATTATTTATAATTATTTTTACAGTATTTTTAGATATTTAATAATAAAAATATGAATTTATTTCGATACAACGTGAGAGGTCTATTATTTTAAAACTAATTAATTGACAAATATAATTTATAAATCTCCAAATACATCTATGATAAAGAAATTTCAGGGCAATGTTAAATACTAAAATTTTTTTAATGATTAAAGATAAATCTTATGAAATTATATCATCATTATCTATATAATTCAAAGTTGAGTTTTCAGAATTTTCGTCAAATTTTTCGATCATTTTTTTCTAAAAATTTCTACAAAAGATTTATTATTCATTACAACGATTCCACATATCGAAATTTCACATGAATCTTTTACTATGTGCTGTGTTCGTGTGTTTTGTTTATTTTTTCTACCAATTTCTCACTTTCTATATTAAATGCGTTTATTCAATGCAACGCTAGAAATCAACACACAGGTAAGTTAGTGTGTTTATATAATATAAACTTATTGATTTTTTAAAACATTATAGATGTGTAGATTCGTTGCAAACGGGTATATTAACCACTTCCTAAGTAATAACAAGTATATGAGTTAGAAAACCGTGCCGTTTCGGGCGTTCATACATATACGCGTGAATCTCCATATTGAAAAATAATTATTAATGTCATTCAAAAAATTTTAAAAAAATTTTGTTATTATTTGATTATATAACATAAATTATTGACTTAAAATAGATTTTTTTAACTGACTATATCGAAAAATATTTGCTCGGGAAGTTCCTTTCAATCAATTTCATAATCAAATAATTTTATTTTTGTTTCTATAATAAATTTGAAATTTGTACCAAAGGATTAATATTATATCGATTATTATATTTTTTACTTGTTTTCTTTATTTAATGATATTTTATTTATTTTTATTTTGGCAAAAGATCAAAAAATGATTCTACGCAACACAAATTTTCTGATTTGCCGAAAATTTGTATTGCATAAAATTAATTTTTAACCTTTTATAAGGATGAAAATAAATTAATTTAAGAATAAAATTATTATAATCTCTAAACGGTATCGCGTATTTTTAAAATAATTTGAAATTCCCATTTAGATTCAATTTCCATCGGTCCAATTTCCAAAAAAGGCCAGTTTAAATTATGTGAATAATTTCCACCAAAAGATTGAAATAAATGACAATAAGAATTTTTTTCTTTCAAAATTAAAATCTTTAGAAAATTATAAATCAGAATTTCACGATTTAAATCAAATTACGGACTCGAAATTTGAGATAGAAAACGAGTTGAATTTTTATTATATACTCATACAAACAATGTCACATATTTTAGATCTGATTTTAAATTGGTTGGTAATGATCAAAAATTGAAATCAGTTCACCCGGAAATAATGAGACCCCAGTCAGTTCCACTTCAACAAAAGCCTCATAAATCAAAGAAGACATCACTTATTCGTGGGATTCAGTTTGATACTGAATCTCTTCATTCAGTTAAAATTTTAATAATAATTATTTATAATATACTTTTAATTAATTAAAATTTTGATATTAATACTTGAATACTTAAAGAAACACGGTAAAGATTTTATTAATAAAAATCGCCATTTGTACATCTTTTTCACTATATATTTCGATAGCATCACTATCATCATCAGGTTACCTACATTCACAACGGATGAATAACTATACTATATTGATAATATATAAACAAATTATAAAATCTATAAATTTTAAATTATAAATAAAAATAATTAAAATATATAAACTTTTAAAATTATTTAAAAAATATTATTTTAATTATTTTTTTAATTATTTAACTTAACTATTATTCAATATACATCAACATACAAAAACATTCAACATTCCTAATTCTCTCATACATACTTTATTGTGATCCTTAATATTGAATGTTTTTACCGTATATACTCGCGTATAAGTCGAGAAATTTACGTCAAATTTTCAAGTCGAAATAGCCACTTCGACTTATACGCGGGTCAAAAAAACGTACAAATTAATTTTTAATGAAATCATTAAACTTTTTTTTATTTTTGTTACTTCGACTTATACGCGGGTTTCCAATTTAGGACTTAAAAACCTCTTAAAATTTACTCGACTTATACGCGAGTATATACGATAGTTAAATTTTTGTATGTTGATGTATATTGAATAATAGTTATGTTAAATAATTAAAAAATTATTTAAAATAATATTTTTTAAATAATTTTAAAAATTTTTAAATTTTTATTTATAATTTAAAAAATTTATAGATTTTATAATTTGTTTATATATTATCAATATAATATAGTTATTCATCCGTTGTGAATGTAGGTAACCTGATGATGATAGTGATGCTATCGAAATATATAGTGAAAAAGATGTATGAATGGCGATTTTTAATAATAATAATAATAAAGTTATAATTTAAGCCTTTGGCTGCAAATAATGTATTTAATGAAAAAATTTTCGACTATATCTATCTACTATCTATCTTATAGTCGAAAATATTTTGATTAAATACATTATTCGCAGCAAAAGGCTTAAATTATCACTTTATTGTTTTAAATAAATAAATAAATAAATAATAATAATAATAATAATAATAATAATAATAATAATAATAATAATAATATTAATAATAATAATAATAATATAATATTAATAATAATATTAATAATAATAATAATAATATTGATTTCAGACGAATTTACATAACCCCATTTCTATAGTTCCTTGTTCGTTTTGTTGGAACATACCTTAAGTGTAAGTTTTTACAGTTCCACTAAATTCTTCCATTTTTGAGCTCCTTCGGTTTTATATATTCTTCGTTCAATTTCATTTTCTCAGTTTCCAGTTCCGTTCATGCCAATATCGACACCAGGTTTCCATCTTCCTTTATCATTCCCAGAGAGGCAAACGTGTATATATATTTTATATAATTCCCAGCGATAACAAATATATTATTTTTTGAATTCAGTATTATTTCAACAAAATTCGAGAATTATTTTCAACGTCAACAATCATTCAATTTTCAACATTCATAACAATCAATATATAAATAATTGTTCCAATTAATATTTAAAAAATTTCGAATATTATAATATTTAAATTTATTAGATTTTCATTGTTATAAATTTTTATAAATTTTAATTTTGACATAATTTTAAAATTTTCCGTTTATTTTCTTATTCAAATTTTTAATATTTCTAAATCCGTTCGATTAATATCACTTTTATACACATAAATGTTCCTTTATAATAATTTGATATAATAAACTAATTAATTTGAGAAATCAATTATTTAAGTTTTTTTTAATCTGAGTGTTTAGCAAACAACGGACGAGTGTTCAGTATGCTTGAATTCACAGGAGGAATTTGAAGTCGACACCTCAATTGAAGAAGATAAAACTTGCACAGCTGGTATGATTCAAATAATGTGCTCCTAATCTCATCAATTTTCCCTACAGAAAGTAACGCAAAATGTGTCAAGCATGTTCATTCCAATAAATCTAGTTGTCATGAAAGTCATATGTCCCCTCAAAATTCTATTAATAATCATATAATAGAATTCTGTTCCGAACCATATGTCAACTGTGATAGGGATGATTCCCCAGTCCTTGAAATTAGAAAAACAAATTCAATTAAATGGCTTTTGGGTGATCAGAACACTTTTGCGATTTTGAACAGTTTGCTTTACTCTGAAACCGAATCACTTGTTATTAAAAAGGTAATATATATTATTATTTAGTAATGGTGTACAATTTATTTGGTGGATGTCTTACACTTTAAAATAAACAGCCCAAGCTTTGTGATAACCAGAGAAAATCCCAATAATAGATTAGTTTCGAACTTTTGGTTCTCATCAGTACTATGCAGGAGACACGAAGATTTCTCTTTGCGCCAGGTAAGTATACAATATTGCTCATTCAGCTTTATTGCATACTTTCCCTGGTACACTGGAAATCACATCACTTGCAAATTAGCTTGTCACAGAAAATCATAATATATTTAATACAATATATAATATATTTAATAATATATTTAATACAAATGAAAAATTTGTATTGAAAAATTTCATGGAATTTAGCTTCCTTTATTTTCTAACATACTCTTTGATCTTCTCCTTTTTTCTTTTTCTTACTTCTCATTGGTTAAAAATAATAATATACTTTTTTTCTGAAGAATTTAAAATTAAAAAAAGTTTTTAATTAATTATTCTTTAAAATTCAAAACGACTCACTAAGAAAACATTTTTAAATTCAAGATCATGAAAGAACTGAAAAGTATTGGCTTTCCAATTCGTATAGCACATAAATCTTGGACATTGAGAAACGCTCTGGCAAACAACATAAATAAAGAAAACAATTGCACAATGAAAAACTGCCAGACACCGAAAGATATGTGCTTTCGAAAAACATTGTCTATTGCAACATGTGCAATGTATGCAAGGAAATCTACATTGGAAGTAAGCTCATGACCTTGCACCAAAGAGTTAAAGAACATCTCGATCCTGGTGGGAAATCCTCGGTAAACAGACATCTCCAATAATGTCAACCAATGAAGGAAAGAAATAATATTTCAATCAAAATCTTAGCCAATGGAAACATCCAAAAGAGAAAGTCAGATTTAAGGAACCAATTCTCATCATAAACAGATAGCCAACTATCAACACTAAAGAGGAGATCAATGAAATCATCAATTTGATTTGTTGTTTTTGACCTTGAGAATAGCTTTTATAAAGAAATTAAATTAACCCTACACTGCATGACTTTTTATATTTGATAGGAAAAAACTGTAAGACGTTTTAAAAATTGATTTGGTAATACAAAACTATTGAGAATTTACATTACGGTTTTTTTGTATTATATTGCAAATATAGCCAATACAATGTAATATGAGAGAACATTTACCGAGAACAAGAGCGAGACAGTTTTTATTCTAATAAGATAATTGTGTATCACCAGTGATACAATATGCAGTGTAGGGTTAAAAATAAAAAAATAATTTAAAATAATATAGAAAAATAGATAAAACATAATTTTAGAAGATATTTAAAAATATTTAAAATGCGTATATAAATAGTTATTGGAAACTATATTTAAAAAATATTTTAAGATATTATTTATTGAAATAGGTTTCTAATTTAAAATTTTTTTTTAGTGAGTCGTTTTGAATTTTAAAGAATATTTAATTAAAAAAAAATTTTTTTAATTTTAAATTCGTCGGAAAAAAGTATATTATTATTTTTAACCAATTAAAAGTAAGAAAAATGAAATAAATAAAAGATCATAGAGCATTTTAAAAGAGCATCTTATAGTCAACATTTTTTCATTTGTATTAAATATATTATTCACAACAAAAGACGTAAATTATCATTTAAAATTTTTTTAATTTAATTAATGCTGTTACCAAGTAATCATCACTTTATATTATTATTATTTATTATTTATTATTATTATATTATTATTATTATTTATTATTATTATTATTATTATTATTAATTATTTATTATTATTATTTATTATTATTATTATTATTATTATTATTATTATTATTATTATTATTATTATTATTATTATTATTATTATTATTATTAAATTAAGGCTGAAAATATTGTATTGATTATCTGCCATATTGTTACAGAAACGATGCAGCATGAATATCAATGTTCACAGAATTTATCAAAATCAATGTTTAATGCTAGGTAAATACATTTATTTATATAAAATTAATTAAGATAAATTGTTTTTCCTTAAATCTGATTTGATAATTGCAATTGTGATGGAATAACACAAAAAAATTTCATATTAAAACACCCATTTACAATAGTTATCTGGATAATTTGTGCCGATTAGCTATGTCAAATGTGACAGGTGCATGCGGTCTATAAATAGATGCACTTCACTCAATGGAGTTTTCTAGTTACATTTTGCAATTAATAAAGTTTGTTTTCATAGAATTTCGAAGACCATTTCTATTTTTAAAATTTTTGATATTTCATAAATCTGAAAAAATCGATAAAAAATTATTTTTTGACAAAAATTTATTTTCTTTAAAAATAAAATTTTTAAAAAAAAGTTAAAATTCAATTTTTATGATTTCTTGTTTGTTGGGGCTTTCTCAACTTTGATTTGGAATTTGTGAATGATTTGTTCAATGTGTTCTAAATTTTTTTATCGTTTATTAATACATAGTTTTGCATTTGATAGAAATAGTCTATAATTAAAAATATATATAAATTATATTATAAAATATATACTAACTCACCTGTGTACTACAAATATACAAGAAGATTTTAATTTTATTATTTTTATTAATATTATTTAGTATTTTTGTTTATTATTATTTATTATAATTGATTATTAATATTAATTTTTATTATTTTTTTATTATTATTATTATTTAGTATTATTATTTATTATTATTAATATTAATTATTATTATTTTTATTCAAATTATTATTATTAATTTAGAAAAGAAATTCCTATTAATAACAATTTAGAACCTTGCAAAAATTCACAAATTAATAAAATTTGTGTGCATTCGGCTGAATTTGTTACTTTAATTGAAGACAAAAAAGAAGGGAAAAAATTTTCACTGAAGCATTTATTTTCCTTGAAAAGGAAGTACGTACATTTTTAAATTAAGTTAAAGTTTTGAATCTCGAAATGAATGCAAAAATTTTGCCTTTATTAATATTAAAATTCTTAAATCGACTATAAATCATCTTGTCGTGTTTCAATTATGTTATGCCGCGTTATAATAAGAGTTTATCTCATTGCGTCATTATACATATTGTAAGTCTGCATGTATTTTTCAATGAGTTGTGTTTGTGTGCAGTATTTAATTTTTCTATTACGTTTTCAATTTCTATAGTGTAGATTGTATTTCATTGAATTTGCAAATAATAACATTACATTAAGTAGATATAATTCTATATTATAGTGTTATTGAGTTTTTCTTATATTATCGAATGTATATCACAGTGGAGTTTGGGGTAGACACGAATTGGTCGATATTCGGTTCGTAATTTATGGGCAATTGTATCTCCATATCACTAGTGGTGAATTTTATCTCAGTGTTGTGTTTAAATCATGAGATTTTGATAAAAATTTATATTTGTTATAGTACTACTTTTTTTTCATCGTGTATATTTGCAGAAAGTCTAGATCTACATCTCCAAAAATATCGATCGTTTGCCTTTCTTAGTATATATAATTTCATAATCCAATTCAGCTCCAATTCAATACAAGTCTAGTAAATCCATGGGCACTTTGAATTGTTAAAATTATTATAATTATATTATATCTAATTAATTTAAACACAATTAGAAGTTCGGATACATATTGTACATATCAACCGAAAATTTGAAATTATTTGTTGAAATTGCAATATGCTTACCGCAGTTAAAAAGATATTTTCAATTATTATTGATTTCTGGAATAGTGACAGTTCGAGACTAGACATAGAAACTGTTTCAGCAGTGACTTCACTGAATGTGAATCTCCAGTATACACGTGAAGGCATTTTTGTAGTCCACATAATAACTTTTCCACCCTTTTCATTCTTTGTATTGTTTTCAAGTTTAATTGAATTTATTATTATGAAAACATTTAATTTATATCTTAACATGAAATGAAAAAAATAAATCTAACGGTCCAAGTTTGATTGAAAAAGAAAAAACAAACCCATCTGGTGACAAAATCAACCATAAAAGTTTATAAAAGAAAATGGGGCATGGAAGCATGTTTCGATGACAGGTACAAACACTGCAAATTATAATCAATGCCAAAAAGATTAAATTCCAAAAAGATGCCAAATCAAAAAAGTGGGTTAATGTATCATATTATTTCCAAAAAGAAGATTTTGTTGGATCAAATGACCAAAATTTAAGAAGCCTAGGATCTATTATATAAGATGATTGTTGAAAATGGTCTTCTAACAACTTTTTTGGAATCAAAGATTTTGTATCACATTTAGATTCCTTGTTTGTTATATCATCAAGAAGGCATTTCAGCTATGTCATACTACCAATATATGTACCATAATTCCAAATTAGAAATACAGGAAAAATGAATAAAGTGGAATATATGAGCTTTACAACTAAAACATGGACATCAGTTAACATGGATTCATATATTGGTAATACAGATGGGCCTATTATTTTTAAAATAAGACTCGTATGTAAGTTCTTTAAGTCCATACAACATCTGAGTTGGATAATCCTGGCCAATCTTGTATAACACATTTTGAGATATTATATTGACAACCATTAGATCAAGGCTAAGAGATATGTTGGTAAACTAGATGATATTCTAATTAATTTTGTTAAGATAAAGTGTAAATCAACAAGTGATTTATTCCAATACAAATTACTAATAAATATTCGAAGATATTGTAACATGATTACATAATGTTCACAACCTATCCTTATATAATAATTATTATAAATATGTCAACATGTGAGATCAAGGTAAATCGCATGTTTGATATCGTATATTACATCACATTCTTTTAATATTAAATCTATTTATACACTAAAACATTCTTTCGAAATATTAAAATACTTCGTTTAAAGACTTCATACACATGCATAGTTATTATGCCATATTTATATAGACTCAAATTACCTGATTTATGTTTTTTTCAAATTGTAAGAGATTTTTGCTCTTACAATTGGATTTAACATGCATAATATTAAACGTAATTCTGTGTACAGAGACGTAGGCACAGAGAGTGAAAACACTAATAAGATATTTTATAATTCATAAAATATAACATAAAAAATATAATATTACCCTTAAATTCATTTTGCTTTACTTCATTCATTCTTTGATTCCAATTGTGATTATACGACCGACGGGCAGATTAAAAAACACCAATAATTCAGATTTGGTTTGCAGTCGGAATATTTATTCCTATCGGTCACTCCCTATTTTTCACTTCACTCTAGCGCGTCAGCACATTACCTTTTTACGTCAGCAGTGATATTTCAATAAATTTTGAGAGAATCGTGCTAATATATTGGAGGTCGTTTCCAACCGGCCATTAATTTATAACAGATAATCCTATTAAAATACCTACGAGATTATTTATCACAATACTTGTAACTCTGAAAATAGATGGGTTGGACTTTCCTTATAATTTACATTGCTAATATAATAATCTGGTTAGTAAAATAACTCAATTTGAGAACACAACAGTGGGACTCATAGGGTAAAACTATGTACGGACTAAATTTTAAATTAATGCATGGTATTGTTAGGTTCGTTAAAAGGTTGAATGCCTAACACAATCGAAGTTGACACCAAAAGATTCTACGCGTTTAAATAACTAAGAAAAGACGATTTCGTTTCAAAATCCTTATTAAATATAAATAACAAATATGATTTGATTACAGTTGAAATTACAATGTTTACAATCAAAAATGATAGCCACTAAAATATTCTAAAGAAAAGATATAGGTTTTGTTCAACCACCCTCAAATATTTTTAAGATGACGAGAGCCATCTAATTTATCTACAGCTTCGATTTAATGTGAAAAGTAAAAGATTTCTTTTCCATTGGACATTGTATTTATTAAAAAGCTTGATTATGAATTAGTAAAATTGTATTTACTGATTCATAGTCAAGCTTTGTAATAAATAAAATACTATTTTTAGTAATTACAAAATTACTATTTATGATTATTTATTATTTTCTTCTAACTTTTATTGTTTTGTGCCAATCCCTGTTGCCCAACCCTAGTGGTATTGTTGATTGATTGCATATGTTCGAGCCGGCTGAGAGGTCATGACTACGGAGATTTTTTCCGATGCCCGCGCTTTCATAGCTTATTAGTAGCTATGGCAATTTTTTACACTAATTGCAAAGTTTTTTACAAATCAGATGTTAATATACATTAATATCTCACTCATTAAAGTTGTTCTTTACCTTTTTGTACACCACTCCGCTATTTTCATGATATTATCAAGGAATTAGAATAAGAATAAAAAATATTATGTTTATGTATGTATATTATTGAATATAATGAAGAAATAGATATTTCATTAAATAAATAGATAAAATTATGTTCATGTATCAATTTTTCCTTTTTGGGAAAAGAGCCCGCATCTTATATTTTCCCGGGGCCCCATAAAACCCACAGTCGGTCTTGCATATGTTATTCAATTTGTAGACACTTAAATCGTATATAAATGGCGGGAGCATCACTTAAGGCTTGTTCAAATTAGTTAAATCGAAAAAATTTATTTATTACGAGGTTAAATGCATATAAAAAATACATGTTGTGTACTTTATATTTCTCTTGACAATATTTGTTAATTTCTCTTCATCGAATTGAAAAAGTTATTTTCAACAATGAAAACCCTAAAATCATATTTAAGAAATATAATGGAACAAAAGAGGTTAAATAGTTAGGCTTAATTATTAATATTCATCAAGATATTAAAATGAAATATTTTCAGAATTGACCTTATATTTGTACTTTATTTATTATTTATAAATTTATTTAATTTTCTTCTCCAACATTTAACTTTGTTTCGATCGAACATAGAAATTTACTTTTGCCTCCTTCAAATTTAAATTCTCACTGCATTTGTGGCAATGAACATTAATGACATAATAAATAAAATAATCATCTATGAAAATTTTAGATTCATAATAACAATTATAATAAACAGGAGTCGTATCGATAAAAGTTCTCCAGTAGATTATTTTAGCAAAGAGGATAAAGAATGCCTTTCAGTAAAACGGTCCAAATCCCGGTCATCAATTTCGAAACGATTACCAAATTCTGCAATGAAGATTTTTGAAAAACTAAATTAACAAAAATGACACAATTTTGATAATGAAATCATTTTTGTGATTGTTTTTTCTGTGATCTGAAAACAAAAAATTATTTTAAATTTTCAAGAAATAAATGAAACAGAGTATTTAATTGAAAATCATGTTTTCATTCAAACAGAAATTTCAAAGCTGTTCTCTAGGTGAAACCTTATCAAATATGTGTGGCAAATGCTTTTGGGGAGTCGGAAAATTTTCAGGAAATAAAATTTTTGTTTAAAATATATGTAAATGTTTAATTCAGTTAAAAGGGTAAAAGTGTATTGAATATATCGCAAATAATCACCTATGTTGGGTAGGGAAATTTTTAGATAAGTTTATTATTAAAATAGTGAAAGGTGATGATATTTTTACTATTTACAGTTCTTTGAATTTGATATAAAATATGAAAAAAATGTAATTATTTAATTATAGGTTANTGTAAAGAGATTTTTAGGGTTATACAAAAAACTACAAATAAAAATTAAGTGTACAAGAAATAATTTCAAAAACAAAAGTTTTAATGTGATAAAATTAAAATATAAATTGAAGTGCAAAATTATTTAAAAAATAAAAATGGAAGATTAATATTTTTGTGAGGGGAAAGAAATAGGTAAATGCCAAATGGTAATATGAATATGAATATAATCTATATTGATAAGGGGTAATTGATAAAAGCTATTCAATTTAATTAATAAACAAAATACTCGAGCTTGACAGGAATAGTAACCGGTAGTCAAGATAAAATTTAAGAAATTGATTTTTTTCGGCTTGTGGGCATATTATTTAATTTATGAATGATTTGAAAAAATGAGACTTAATAAAACTAATTTCAAAACTCACGAGGAATTAACAGTAACGCTAATACCTCGTGAGTTTTGAAATTTCTGAAAGGCTCGAACGATTAAGCTTTTCCCAAATACAATTTTTCGCTATTTATATATATATATATATATATATAATTATGATGCTACTCGGTCTGTATCGACTAAATAAATTTTTATGCAAATTTCAAATTCCTTTTCAACTAAATTAATTCAATCAATACTGGTTTGAGCACTTAATTCAAGTTTACCTAATATTAATTTTTTTTAACTGGCTATCGTCCCTTTGACTAAATTTTCTAATCAATTTATATTAAAACTTTAAACTCTTATTATATTTCTAGTAATTATTAATTTCTATTTTTAGTTAATATTAGAAATTTATTTATTTAAATTTCAGTAATTAACTTCAACTAATTTTATATATTAACTATTTAATACAGTGATTCTCAAATGGGGTTCCGCGATATTTCGAGCTCTGACACTTATCAGAAATTTTATCAGAAATTTTAGGAATTTATTAAAAATAAGAGTATTAACAAAAAGTAAAGACACTTTCGGTAAATTTAAACTTTTATATTTAATTGATTTTGATATAAAGTTTTGATATTGGATTTTCGATATTTGAATTTTGGCTTCAAAAAAATTTTATCACTTTGTACAACAGTGTTTCAAAGTTTTTATTTTAAATTCTACTTTTTGACCTTTGTAACTGTTGGGGTTCCTTCGAAAAATTATCAAGGTTTGAAGTTCTGCGGACAAAAAAAGTTGGGGAATCACCGATTTAAAGTAATAATTAATTTCCACACCCTATTTATAGTGATTAAAATATCCCATTTATAATTTTCTAAAAATTTAGCTAACTATCTATATGTTTTGCAATTTAGGCAATCATAACCCCAACCGTCCGTTTAAATAAAGATACACTAAAACCTCGATTTTCGTCGTTTTCTAAGTTGCGTTGGTTTTGAAATTTTGTTATTTCAGAGTTGCGTCGTTAAAATTTCGATTTGCGTTGATTAAATTTCCCATATAAAATAAATTTTCAATGTAAAATAAATTAGATTTCCCGGATGAAAATAAAGATAATTACAGTTAAGTTTTTCCAAAAAATTTACAATATACATGTATAATGTAACAAATTACATAATGATTATTAATATCGATTTCCGTCGCCTTTCTTGGGGCCCAATTAACGACGCAAATATATTCTGATGCTAATCTTATTAGAAATGCTTGTTATATTTATGTGAATTTTTTATTGTATTTTTATTTTTTTGAATTATTATAAAACAGAAATAATAAAAACTGAAATAATTTATTGTTTGAGGTGTAAAATTAGTTTTAATAAAACGTATTTTTCAAAGTGTTGTTTTTAATGATGATACTATTTTTTTCAATTTTTTAAAATATTCTACTGGCAAATTACTATTTGTCAAAAATGCTAAAATTTATTTCAAAAATTTAATGAAAATATGTTAAGAAATTATAATAAAAAATATATCCAAAAATCTCAATTTGTGAAAAGTAAACAATAAAATAAAGCTGCATCAAAATTTATTTATAAACAAAAATTTATTCTGATGATTCTTTGATTTCTTCTTCAGCAACTACTTCAGATGATTCGACTTCTTCAACAACTTCAGTTTGTTCAACTTCGGCAACGTTTTCAACTTGTTCAACTTCAGCAACAATTTCGTTAGACATGTTTGAATCGGATGAAAATAATCAAAATTTACTCACATTTATATAGCTATACAATGCACACAAACTAATATTTGATTGGTCATCGCGTCATTCAGTTGATGTGCATTGATAAGGATGACCTAATTTTTGAATTAGACAAATTGAATAATTTTGAGAAAAATTTATTTAAATATTTATGTTACAATATTTTTTCCGGAATTAGTTTATCACATAGATTTGGTTATCTATTTAAGTTTCATTCGTTTACTCGTCATCAAAGTTTGAAAAACACTGCC
The DNA here is from genome assembly GCA_959609185.1 of Schmidtea polychroa. Lineage (NCBI taxonomy): Eukaryota > Metazoa > Platyhelminthes > Tricladida > Dugesiidae > Schmidtea > Schmidtea polychroa. The sequence goes on along the minus strand of CAUHTR010005449.1, from coordinate 1,286 downwards.
TAAAATTGTTATCCAAATTTAAGTTTCCTTGAAGAATATTATAAATTATTAGGGTTCCGAAGGTTGTGGAAGGTTGGATACACCTGATCTAGTTGTTGGACGAGGCAAATTGCAATTATTTATATTAAGATGTTTATAAAATTTTTAAACCACAAATAAAACATTTTCCAATATTTTTATTTAAACTCGTTATGTTGATATACAAAAATTTTTCTTTCCATTTTAATTTTTCATTTCCCAAATATATTTCTATAACTTCAATACACATCCCCCGTAAAAAGGGATAATTTTAAATTTTCCAGCTCTTTCCTGAATATGACCATGCTTGCTAAAATGATTACATTTTGAATCGTTTTAAAAGAAAATTAGGTGTCTTGCTATGACCGATTCCTCTTTGTAAATACAAATACAAAAGGTGAAATAATATTCAAAATTGGTTAAACAAATTAATAAAAAATAGCTTGTTCATTGCAACTTTCACTCGTATAGATTTTGATATATTTTTAACTTTATTTGAACCACTTTAGCAAGCAGGAAACAAAATAAATAAAATTTCTGTGAATCAGAATTAAAGTTGAAGCCTTTCAAGTTACATAATTCTAAATTTTACGAGTTGGTATGGAGAGAGGTGAGTAATATTTTTATTATTTTATAATTTTTAGGTTTTATAATCTTCAATATGTTGTTTTAATGATATATGAAATAAATAAATAAATACAAACTATAAAAATTATGAGATCTCTAATGAATAAATACACCTGGGGATCCCAGAGGACCACTAAAATGATATGCAATAAATTTAATTTCATATTTATTTACTAACACTGTTTGAAACGATCAAAAATAATAATGAGTTTGGTCCTAGAAGCCAGTTCAAATCCATTCACGTTTTTTCAGTTTTCTATTTTAATGCAGCAATATTAATTAATTAATGATTATTGTTAATTTCATTGGCATTTCGTGAATATCTGTCGTTATTTCAGCTCATATTGCGTAATAGAGTTGGAATCTGATTGGCCATTGTAATAATTATTATTTCATTGGATGCTGTAATCAGTAATGACGTGAATCATTTTTCAAGATAGATTTGTAAATTTTTTGCTCACAATTTTTCAGCATACATTTAAATTTATATTCCATTCACGTTTTCCATATTTTATTTGGACAAGATGTGACTTCTTGTATTGGAGCTGGATTTTAAATTATATAAATAATTGGCGAAAATCTCTCTAAAACAGACATAAATAATGCCAGAATTTGTATACAACTGAATTTTTGACTATAAT
>CAUHTR010005448.1:0-13215 GCA_959609185.1 Schmidtea polychroa | reverse complement strand
AAGTAAAATTCTTTTCAATATAACAAAATATTTAGAAAATTATTGATTTTCAATGTTTCTAAGTTTGAACAGAAATAATCAATAATTTTAAAAATATTTGTAGGTAATTAAGGTCAGTATAAAAAGTTCAATGATATGATGCAATTTTTTGCATTGCATTTGTATTGCACATGTATTGCATAGGAATTGCATGTTACTATTAATAGAATATATTTGTAAATATCGAATTTGTCTATTTAAATTTGTTATTTAAATAATTGATTTTTAGTGTTTTTTATTAAAAAAAAATTTCAGTAAATATAGACAAATTTGTAAGTGTATTTGAATAAATAATAAATTATATAATATCTAACTATGGAGCATAATACTGATAAAAGATATGGCTAAGTGTAAAATTACAAATAATTTATATTTATCAATAAAAAAGCTTTAAACAAGAGAATTATTTGGTTGGCGGTCGAATTTCTGATATTGTGCAAGTTGCATTGCGCGGCCACTATCCCCGTACATCGGATAGAAAGACGAGTAATTTATCGATCCAGTCAATGGCTGCATTTCAGCGGATTGAGATGCATATACATAGGATGTTTGTGGATCCGGGTAACTGGAATGTGTCGCAAGTGAATTGTTAGCTCTCATTGGGTCACTCAAATCGGGCAATGAAGAATGAGCCTCATGTCGAAATTTCATGAGTTCAGGATGATATTTTAGTCGAACGAGATTGGAAGCCAAAGCGCTGATATATGTCAACTGAAGAGAAAATCACCGTTATAGAAATCCATTCGAATTGGTTAAGATGCGTAAGGTAACTAAAAAGGCAAATTTGATTGGCTCCGTAATTCTGGCAAATGAGATAAAAAAAAATTTGGAAAAATCCATTTATTTGGTCTGTCGTCAATGGATATTGGAAGACGAGTGAAGATATCAAGATAACAATTCTTAATAACTAATACTAAGAAGTTTTAACAAGATATTAATACCTAATTGCTAATAATTATTAATTAGTAATCTAAATTCGTTATTGAACGTATTTCTAAATTAATTATTTCAATAAATTAATACATCAATAAACCATTGATTGACTATTTTCAATTTATTATATCAGTAGATGGATTGGGCACCGCTAGAACAGGACTCCGCTAGCACAACCCCCCCCCCCACCCCCCCCCCCGGGTGGAGAAAAAAAAATTTCTAAGTCTAAAAGTACATTTTTTTTCAAGGTCATTTGTAGAACAAAGACATATGACTCATCAAGGTCATTGAAACAAAGACCATGACTCATCGGATGACTCATAAAATTTTCAAGGTCATTTGTAGAACAAAGACCATGACTCATTCAAGGTCATATGACTCATTAAAGGTCATTTAAACAAAGACCATGACTCATTCAAGGTCATTCTCAAGGTCGTATGACTCATTCAAGGTCATTTTCAAGGTCGTATGACTCATAAAATTTTCAAGGTCATTTGTAGAACAAAGACATTTATTTTCAAGGTCATCTGTAGAACAAAGACATTTATTTTCAAGGTCATCTGTAGAACAAAGACATTTATTTTTTCAAGGTCATTTGTAGAACAAAGACATTTATTTTCAAGGTCATATTATTATTTTTCAAAAATATTATTATTTTTATTATTATTTTTCAAAATATTATTAACTGTGCCAGCGGAGTCCTACTTTTCGGGGCGCCAGAACTTTTTGAGTTTTCAAAATTAATTAACAATCGATACATCATTTTGAAGCCCAGACGGAGATCTATCTTTTGAGCCATAGAAATAATTTTTATCATTAGTAGTATAAAAGTTATTAACATTTTCCCGAGACCATTTTTCAAGGTCATTTGACTATTTTATTATTATTTTTCAAAATATTATTATTTCAAGGTCATATTATTATTTTTCAAAATATTATTATTTTCAAGGTCATATTATTATTTTTCAAAATATTATTATTTTCAAGGTCATCTGTAGAACAAAGACATTTATTTTTTTTTTCAAGGTCATATTATTATTTTTTCAAAATATTATTATTTTCAAGGTCATTTGTAGAACAAAGACATTTATTTTCAAGGTCATATTATTATTTTTTCAAAATATTATTATTTTCAAGGTCATTTGTAGAACAAAGACATTTATTTTCAAGGTCATATTATTATTTTTTCAAAATATTATTATTTTCAAGGTCATTTGTAGAACAAAGACATTTATTTTCAAGGTCATATTATTATTTTTTCAAAATATTATTATTTTCAAGGTCATTTGTAGAACAAAGACATTTATTTTCAAGGTCATATTATTATTTTTTCAAAATATTATTATTTTCAAGGTCATTTGTAGAACAAAGACATTTATTTTCAAGGTCATATTATTATTTTTTCAAAATATTATTATTTTCAAGGTCATTTGTAGAACAAAGACATTTATTTTCAAGGTCATATTATTATTTTTTCAAAATATTATTATTTTCAAGGTCATTTGTAGAACAAAGACATTTATTTTCAAGGTCATATTATTATTTTTCAAAATATTATTATTTTCAAGGTCATTTGTAGAACAAAGACATTTATTTTCAAGGTCATATTATTATTTTTTCAAAATATTATTATTTTCAAGGTCATTTGTAGAACAAAGACATTTATTTTCAAGGTCATATTATTATTTTTTCAAAATATTATTATTTTCAAGGTCATTTGTAGAACAAAGACATTAATTTTTTCAAGGTCATTTGTAGAACAAAGACATATGACTCATCAAGGTCATATTATTATTTTTTCAAAATATTATTCAAAATATTATTATTTTTTTCAAGGTCATCTGTAGAACAAAGACATTTATTTTCAAGGTCATCTGTAGAACAAAGACATTTATTTTTTCAAGGTCATATTATTATTTTTTTCAAAATATTATTATTTTCAAGGTCATTTGTAGAACAAAGACAATTATTTTCAAGGTCATTTGTAGAACAAAGACATTTATTTTCAAGGTCATATTATTATTTTTAAATTTTAAAGGTTCCCGCCAACGAAAATTATTCATCGATAGCTCATTTTAAAGCTCAATCCAAAACCTTTCGAATGAGCTGTATATCTCATTATTATTATTATTATTATTATTATTATTATTATTATTATTATTATTATTATTATTATTATTATTATTACAAAGTTTTAACAAAGTTTTAGAGAATAAATAAAATATCCATCAACTTGGCGGTATTTGGACAAACAATTATTTTTCAAATTATTATTATTTTCAAGTTCATATTATTATTTTTCAAAATATTATTATTTTCAAGGTCATATTATTATTTTATTTTTGTTTTAATTATCGATTACGTAATAATAATAATTTTGTTTAAATCGTTGATTATATAATAATATTTTTATTTTGTTTTAATTATCGATTACTTAATAATTTCATTTTGTTTAAATCGTTGATTATATTATTTTTTTGTTTTAATTATCAATTACATAATAATTTCATTTTGTTTAAATCGTTGATTATATTATTTTTTTGTTTTAATTATCAATTACATAATAATTTCATTTTTTTTAAAATCGTTATTATATTATTTTTTTTGTTTTAATTATCGATTACGTTTGTTTAAATTATCGATTATATAATTATTTAATTTATCATTATTATTGGGAAAGATATTAACGCCCGCGCGGAAGATGTTATTTTCAAAATTATTTTTATTATTTTCAAAATTTTAATCAATATTATTATTATTATTATTATGATTATGATTATTATTGCAAATATTCATAAAACTTAATTTCTACGTCAATTTCATCATTCGCATGAATATTTTAATAATTTTCATCATTTTCATAATTTTCTACATTTTTAATATTTTCACGATTTTCAACATTTTCACGATTTTCAGCATTTTCAAAGAATTATTTTCATAGAATTATTATTTTTATTATTATTTTTATTATTATTTGGAAAGTTCTAATTATTATTTTAATTTAGAAGTTTCATTATTATTATATACTTAAATATTTATAAAACTTAATTTCTACGCCAAATAATAATGAGATATACAGCTCATTCGAAAGGTTTTGGATTGAGCTTTAAAATGAGCTATCAATGAATAATTTTCGTTGGCGGGAACCTTTAAAAATTTAAAAATAATAATATGACCTTGAAAATAAATGTCTTTGTTCTACAAATGACCTTGAAAATAATTGTCTTTGTTCTACAAATGACCTTGAAAATAATAATATTTTGAAAAAAATAATAATATGACCTTGAAAAATAAATGTCTTTGTTCTACAGATGACCTTGAAAATAAATGTCTTTGTTCTACAGATGACCTTGAAAAAAAATAATAATATTTTGAATAATATTTTGAAAAAATAATAATATGACCTTGATGAGTCATATGTCTTTGTTCTACAAATGACCTTGAAAAAATTAATGTCTTTGTTCTACAAATGACCTTGAAAATAATAATATTTTGAAAAAATAATAATATGACCTTGAAAATAAATGTCTTTGTTCTACAAATGACCTTGAAAATAATAATATTTTGAAAAAATAATAATATTTTGAAAAAATAATAATATGACCTTGAAAATAAATGTCTTTGTTCTACAAATGACCTTGAAAATAATAATATTTTGAAAAAATAATAATATGACCTTGAAAATAAAATACTAGCAAGATGTATCACACGAAAACTTACTCAAATATAACCGAAAGATATAAAACAACAAAACTAAATTCGATTAAATACTTTATAGCAATTGTTAGTTCTTATAATTTCTAACTTTAATGAAGATTCTTACCATCTGAGAATAATATTGTTAATTTATCTCGGTGTTATTAAAATTATCTTTCGACTTTACGCTTCTTACCATTTTAGAATAAGATTTTTTATCAAAATTTGTGTTAATTTGACTGATTCAATTTGATGGAGTTATTGTTAATTCGTTTTATTATATATACTCTGAGTTTATCCGACAAGATATTTTCTCCCTCTATGGGTACTGTTCACAATTGGTACTGCTCGTAAGGGTACTGGTCGTAAGGTACTGGTGTGTTTTAATGAGGCAAATTTTTGGTTATTATTTAGCATTAATTTCATTGGTATTTTTTAGAGTAAGTGGGATTTTACTAACATTATTACTAACCCTTTTGTGAGTAATTGAAAGAATATTTAAAGATTTAAGGTTTTAATGTTAATTCTAAGACAAATTTAATTAATTTCTTGATAATTTGCTATATTTTATTGACTTGTTTTTAAATTTAATTTAAATAAAAATTATTTTTAATGACAGTTAGGTTAATAATTAGAGTTTTTACAATAATCAAGTGATTATTATTTAATTTTTATGTTGACTTTGGAATGATATTGACTAAATAATTTTTTCATATATTTTCTACGAATATTGATGAACTTTTAAATATTGAAAATCTAAAGTTGAAACTAGCTAATTTTATCATGATGATATATTTGAAATCTACTTGAAAATTATTGTAAAATATAGTGAAATTTATGATTTTGAAAGATATAATTGCTATATAATTGGCTGAATCGATGAAGAATTATGATCAATATATTTCATCTCTAGTTAGGTATTTGATGGTAAATGTGGTGAAATATTTGTAGAAAATATTGATTTTAGTGAATTTTGATCTTTTAGTGGGCTCTTACTACATGAATTTAGATACTAAATTATTTCAATGGAAGGATGTCTGTAACAATTAAATAAAATTCATATTTTGAAGAATTTTCTATGGATTTTAAGAGAATTGATATATTAAAGTCGGTTGGATTTAGTGAAGGTTCAGTTAAGATGGTAATATATGATTTTTAAAGGTGGCATTTAAAGGGGTAGAAATATTTAGTGAGGGATCGGTTAAGGCGGAAATGTTTGAAATCTCTATTTAAATCGACAATGTTCTTATTGTAAAATATCAAAGGGATATATTCAGTATTTAGCTATGAATTAATAATAGTTCCGGTGAATTTATATCGTTTTAGAGGTTTATTAGGTTGTGATGAATGTTATGGCACAGTAATTTAGATTTATGTTTTAGAACCAGTTTTATTAATTATCCACTGTTTTATTAAGTCGTTTAGGGTTAATGATCAATTTACTTGGTTTTGACAATGAAATATTTGAAATCTTTAGAATTAATTGGATTGGTATCAAAGGTTATTGCTTTAAATTATTTTATTTAAGAAGTTATTTTATTCATTGTGGGGATATCTGTGACAAAACTTGAGAAATATTGACTTAAAAGTTGGAATTCGACAACAGCTAAAGAAAATTGATCTTTATTGAAAATATTTTATGATTTTAATTAGATTTCTAGAAAATAAATCGGTTGAATAAAGGGTAAAATCTATTGAAGGAATATTGTTATCGGATGGATAAATCTTTCAATGATATTTTGCTAAATTACCTTTGTTAAATATTATTTTAAATGACTAAAAAAGAGAAAATCAACCAATATTCATAAATTGATCGCACAAAATATCCCTGTTTTGGTAAAAGGTTACTCAAAATCCCTATTTAAAAATGTTAACCATGTATTTCTCACAAAGATATATTACACCCAATGATCATTAAATTAGAAAACAATTGTAACCCTATATAATAATAAGCACCTTAATTGGTTAAATGATAACCAAATGTTTCTATTATGACTCCTTTTGCCTCAAACAAAGATTGAAATTTACTCCAAATGATGAAGACTTTCTACCAAAATTATCAATGAATATATTAATAACCATGCATTTCTCACGAAGTTATATTAACTATTGTAATGAACATTAGATGAATAAATTACCTATGAAATACTAAATATTCATATCTTACTTTTTGCTAAATATTATTTTAAATTACTAAACATGACAAAGTTAACCAATAAATTAGTCGCTCGAAATAAGAATTCGGTAAGTTATATTCAAATTATTCACGAATTTCTGATATCTATGATCATCCTTTTCTCACTAAATTACCTAAGAATTTTTAACTAATATACATATGCATTAATTAATATACCCTTGCAACATGTTGAATGTGACCAGTACCCTTACGACAAATACACATAGGGGGACAGAATATTTTGTCGGATAAATTCAGACTATATATATAAAAACTTACAATATGCTATGGTTTTTATTGATTAATTTGTTGTATATTGCATTGATACATCAAAATGTCAGATAATATTTATAAATTAACTAAAAATACACAAAAATACTATATTACCTAAGAATTCTGTTATGTTTCTAGCTAAATAATTGGTATATGTATCAACTATATAAAAATTGTTATGAATCCAAGAATATTTTAATTAAATGGTACAACCAAAACATGGATTTCTAACTAAATTTTAAAATTTATCTGGAAATATTTTACTTAAGAAATTGCTATATTTAAAATAACCTTTCACTAAATTGCCTAAAAATTTGCTATATGGTATTGTTAAATAATCATAATAATAAAATTAAAAATAATAATATTATGTCGGGGCATGAAAAATAATATAATTGTATGACTAATAAATTTGCAATACAAGTGCATAATTAACAAAGACTTTGCAATAAATGGGCATGATTAACAAAGACACTAGAAATATTATCTTTACATTTTGTCGAAGATGATTATGGCAGTAATATCAGAGGAGAATCAATGGACAGAAGAAAAGCATCATTATGATTTATAATAATTGTAAATATAATTGTATATATAATTGTAAATTTCCATATATATAAATAACACTATATAGAAAATTAATACAATTATTAAAACAAAATGAATATGTTTTAATCAAAAAGATTTAAAGTAAAACAATAAATTTATAAAAACAAATTAAAATATTTATTTCCGAAAAAATAATAACCAATACATCCAGCATCTTCATGGTTCTTGCGAAGATTTTTTTTTTTCCATTTTGATGAACTCATGGGTTTATTTCATTCTGAATAATCTAAAAATAATATTATAAATACCATTCCCTTCATCATATCATCAACATTTGGTAGTTGCGCCCAATATAATTAATTACCAAGATGATTTCATATTATTCAATGTTTGAAAATTTCCTACATTATAGTACCGTCATTATGTATGTTAATAATTCATTTGACTTTGATATTGTATTGATTTGTATTGAGAACTTACATGTATATAGTATGATATTCATTAATCAGTGTTGAACAGGCTTGACAATTGTGAAAATTCTTCTCGTGACACTTAGAACAAACAATTACGTGACCACACGGTAAATACAAAACCGAAACTTGATTTTCTTTACAAATTGAACATGTTAAATACCTTTTCTTAACATCGTTCAGTTTTTCCGTTAGCTTATTTTCAATCAAGTCGGCTTTTGCTATCCATTCATAAATCAATCTACTATATCCCAGTTTCAACCTTAAATACATGCAACTCCAAAAGTATTCATTCAGTGAATCGTTGTTTACCACTGTTTTTCTAAATACATTAAATAACTAGATAACTTCAAAATGCATTTATCATAATTAAATAAATCACTCAAATACTGAATAGAGGAATGTTTGAAAATCTTTAAAATATTTATGATTTGCTTATCATTGTAAGTATCATGATTATTTATAAAATCTTCAACTGTGTTGTTGAAAAATTTCAATGAACGCTTATCTTCGGAATAGGTTGGATTTAATTTTTCCTTATTTCTAGTAGGATGTCCTTGCTATAAATGACATATATAAAAATATTGACAAAATAATAAAGTTACCAAATGTGTTTTGTGATTTACACATTCATATTCAACAGTTTTACTTGTAGAAATCATCAGTAATAAATAAATTTCTTAATAACTAAATTACTTTTGTTTTTACATTTATAAAAATTGAGATAGCCAATCAAATTAGAGTTTTCAAAATGTAGAAATTGTAACCATGGTTGAACCTTCAAATGTTTAAGTAACATCATATTGTATAACAATAATAATAAGCATGACTAGTACCCTTGTGAGTTGTTGAGCGTGAGCAATACCCTTTTGAGCATTACCCATAGGGGGAGAAAATATTTTGTCGGATAGACTAGGAGTATATATAATAATAATAATAATAATAATAATAATAATAATAATAATAATAATAATAATAATAATAATAATAATATACTTTGAAAATAAATAATAAGAAATTTGAAAATAATTTTGAAAATGTTAATAATAATATTTTATAAATAAACTAAGAATTTTGAAGAAAATAATGATGAAAATATTGAAAATCGTGAAAATTATGAAAATGTTAAAAATCATGAAAATATAGAAAACGATGAAAATGTTCCTGAAAATGTTGAAAATCGTGAAAATATTGAAAATAATGAAAATGATGAAAATATTGAAAATGATGAAAACGTTAAAAATTATGAAAATGTTCCTGAAAATAATCATCAAATATTGAAAATCGTAAATTGATGCAGAAATTAAGTTTTATGAATATTTAAGTAAATAATAATAAGACATCGAAAATAAAATAATAAGAACTTCGCAAATAATAATAATAATAATATTGATAAAAACTTTGAAAATAATTTGAAAATAATACTTTGAAAAATATTCGATGAAAAAATCCTGAAATAATCATGAAAATGTAGAAAATTATTAAAATAATCATGCAAATGATGAAAATGTTGAAAATCATGTAATTGGCGTAGAAATTAAGTTTTATAAATATTTAAGTATATAATAATAATGAAACTTCTAAATTAAAATAATAATTAGAACTTTCCAAATAATAATAAAAATAATAATAAAAATAATAATTCTATGAAAATAATTCTTTGAAAATAATACTTTGAAAAATATTTGATGAAAATGTTCCTGAAATAATCATGAAAACGCTGAAAATCGTGAAAATGTTGAAAATCATGAAAATGTTGAAAATCGTGAAAAAAAATAATCATGCAAATGATGAAAATGTTGAAAATCATGTAATTGGCGTAGAAATTAAGTTTTATAAATATTTAAGTATATAATAATAATGAAACTTCTAAATTAAAATAATAATTAGAACTTTCCAAATAATAATAAAAATAATAATAAAAATAATAATTCTATGAAAATAATTCTTTGAAAATGCTGAAAATCGTGAAAATGTTGAAAATCATGAAAATGTTGAAAATCGTGAAAATATTAAAAATGTAGAAATTTATGAAAATGATGAAAATTATTAAAATATTCATGCGAATGATGAAATTGACGTAGAAATTAAGTTTTATGAATATTTGCAATAATAATCATAATCATAATAATAATAATAATAATATTGATTAAAATTTTGAAAATAATAAAAATAATTTTGAAAATAACATCTTCCGCGCGGGCGTTAATATCTTTCCCAATAATAATGATAAATTAAATAATTATATAATCGATAATTTAAACAAACGTAATCGATAATTAAAACAAAAAAAAATAATATAATAACGATTTTAAAAAAAATGAAATTATTATGTAATTGATAATTAAAACAAAAAAATAATATAATCAACGATTTAAACAAAATGAAATTATTATGTAATTGATAATTAAAACAAAAAAATAATATAATCAACGATTTAAACAAAATGAAATTATTAAGTAATCGATAATTAAAACAAAATAAAAATATTATTATATAATCAACGATTTAAACAAAATTATTATTATTACGTAATCGATAATTAAAACAAAAATAAAATAATAATATGACCTTGAAAATAATAATATTTTGAAAAATAATAATATGAACTTGAAAATAATAATAATTTGAAAAATAATTGTTTGTCCAAATACCGCCAAGTTGATGGATATTTTATTTATTCTCTAAAACTTTGTTAAAACTTTGTAATAATAATAATAATAATAATAATAATAATAATAATAATAATAATAATAATAATAATAATAATAATGAGATATACAGCTCATTCGAAAGGTTTTGGATTGAGCTTTAAAATGAGCTATCGATGAATAATTTTCGTTGGCGGGAACCTTTAAAAATTTAAAAATAATAATATGACCTTGAAAATAAATGTCTTTGTTCTACAAATGACCTTGAAAATAATTGTCTTTGTTCTACAAATGACCTTGAAAATAATAATATTTTGAAAAAAATAATAATATGACCTTGAAAAAATAAATGTCTTTGTTCTACAGATGACCTTGAAAATAAATGTCTTTGTTCTACAGATGACCTTGAAAAAATAATAATATTTTGAATAATATTTTGAAAAAATAATAATATGACCTTGATGAGTCATATGTCTTTGTTCTACAAATGACCTTGAAAAAATTAATGTCTTTGTTCTACAAATGACCTTGAAAATAATAATATTTTGAAAAAATAATAATATGACCTTGAAAATAAATGTCTTTGTTCTACAAATGACCTTGAAAATTTTATGAGTCATACGACCTTGAGAATGACCTTGAATGAGTCATACGACCTTGAGAATGACCTTGAATGAGTCATACGACCTTGAGAATGACCTTGAATGAGTCATGGTCTTTGTTTAAATGACCTTGAATGAGTCATATGTCCTTGAATGAGTCATGGTCTTTGTTCTACAAATGACCTTGAAAATTTTATGAGTCATCCGATGAGTCATGGTCTTTGTTTCAATGACCTTGATGAGTCATATGTCTTTGTTCTACAAATGACCTTGAAAAAAAAATGTACTTTTAGACTTAGAAAAAATTTTTACCCCCGGGGGGGGGGGGTTGTGCTAGCGGAGTCCTGTTCTAGCGGTGCCCAATCCATCTACTTATATCAATATCAAATAAATAGATTAATTTCTAATTGAAGAATTTCATTAATGAGAGAGGAAAAACTATAAAACGGAAGAAATGGATACTGGATTAAAGGGAAATAAGATTTAGTAAAGATAAACGGTTCTCAATGGATGGCCCGGATTAAAAATCTTGTGTCGTTGAAGGAAAAGTGCTTTTTTATCAGTAGTATACCTAAATTCATTATATCAATAAAATAATTCATTAATAAACCGTTTATTGATTATTATTATTAATTTATAAAATAATTAATTTATTAACTATAGATCTGATATTAATATTGAATAAAACATAGTAAACAATTATATCTAGTAAATAAGATCTTTTTTTTTCTTTTTTTTATTTATTGTTTTAGGGATAAAAAAAGAGATTTTTAATGGTTAAATTACCATTTTGTTTAAAATCAATTTTTTGTTGTGATTATTTTATTTTTTAATTTTAATGTATATAGAATTTTATCAATATCAGATCAATAATTAATTAATTGATTGATTAACTTTATTTTTTTTCAATTTGAACAAGAAAATTATTGATTATAAAAGAAAAGAGAATAGGAGAAATAAACGAAAAGGCGAGTACGATTTCTTAAAGTTTCAATATATTCTCACAAGAGGATAAATAGAGATAAAAAGAGATTGAGTATGAAATGAAAGAAAAAGAAATAGTAAAGGAAATTACCTAACAATACAAATGGAGATTCCTCAGCATTAGCTAACAATACAAATGGAGATTCCTCAGCATTAGCTAACAATACAAATACAAATTTTGTGAAACATTTGAGTTAGTTTTATTTCAAAATAGCATGAAATGCGTATCGAAGGGATTGGGGATAGATCCTAGGGTTTGGAGGGTTAGGTAAATGGTTAGGTGTTAATTAAAAAAATATTTCGAAAGTGTGACGTACTTTAGGGGAGTCTGAGATTTGTGTCATGGCGAGGCAAGGGTTTCATAATGGTCAAAAATAGTGTGACGTAACTATGATGTAATTATAATTTACATCAACAAAAAATATGTTTTTTAAATGTTCCTTATCATATCGCCATATAAAATTTCGAATTTTTTTTATTCCCATTTTCTCATTCAGTTTATGTAAATAAATAATTGTCAATTCAGTTTATTTACCATATTTAGACCGATAGCATCTCTCCACATCTCAATATTATTTTTGTTTTTTGGAAAATTTGCAAATAAATTTAGTTCATTTTGACAAAATATAAATCCCTCATTCCCAATATTGGGTCATATTAGAGGGTTCAAGGTTATTATTGGATATTGAGTATAGGTGAGAGGGTTCAAGGTTATTATTTGATATTTTTATTATTTATTTTTTATTCATTTATCATATTTCACAGCAATCCAAATGAACTCCTTTACCCTCTCCCCATTGATGGACATTTTCCATTCATAATTATTTTCCTGTTATAAATAA
>CAUHTR010005447.1:0-15299 GCA_959609185.1 Schmidtea polychroa | reverse complement strand
AACCCCTTTAAGGTAATAGAATAAAGATAAAATAATTTATTAAATTTATTTTCAACTCAAATCAAAAAGCCAAATCCAATTGTAAACTAAATTTATTAATTTCAATCACTAAATTTCTTTACATCATTTTTTCTTTGAATCATATTTATACCAAAGTCCTTCGAACTCAGTTGATGGACCATCCCAATGAAATACATTTCCTGGAGTTGGACACTTTTGGGTAATTCCTTATTTTTTTCGAGTTTATTTGTCGACGCTGCTCGTAACGCCGTATTTGTGTTAATATAATTTTGAAAATTTTATCTTGTTTAAATTTAATTGCTCTATATGTTTTTGATATTTTAACACCTAATTTAATAAATATTTGTAGAAGCCTCCAATGAAGAACGTAGTTCCTCTTGGGGCTGTGTGTAAGCAACAGCTTCTCTATTTTCGAACCCGGTACACACATCTTTTCAGCGGCAACGGGAAGATCGTCCAGTTTGTCGTGAATTGACGTCAGTATTTCTAAATCCACTTCTATGGTATAATCATAATCAAGCAGATCTAAATTTACCGTTGTGCATTCAACAATTATATTATTTAATAAATTATCATCAGTAACCCATTCAAAGTCACTGCAAGGTAATGGTTGACTTAAAGCCCAACCGTATAAATTATTTATATCTATGTAAAGCAAAGCGGTATCCGGGTCTGTTTTTACATAATATTTATTTACAAAAGTTAGTCCGCCACGGATACTGCCCTCGAAAAAGTTATACATCTCCATATCGGTAATTCATATTATTTATGAAAATAAAAACTATTTTAAAAAAAGAATTATTTATTTATTTATGAAAACGAATTAAATTATATATTTTATAATATTTTTTAAACATAAAATAATAATATTTAACAAATAATAATAATATTTAACAAATAATAATATTTAACAAATAATATTTAACAAATAATTAAAATAGTCAACAAATAAAAATCATACAGTATACATTTATTAACCATCAAATTTTTTATACAACAACCATGCCAAACAGTGTTGACCACATGTTTGAGTCAATGGATTTTGAAACATAGTTTTATTATATACAATAGGTTTCCCGATTGTTTGAAGTTTTGATATCAAAAAAGCACGATAATAGAAACCCATAGGATCGAATACGAATATATTACTAGGTTTCACATATATAGCTATCCAATGTTCTCCACCAAGATGAAACGAATGAGTATTGACGATTATGGCTTGATTATTGCTCAAATAAGGAATTTTATCGAGAGGGAAAACTCCTACAGATTCATTTCCTAATATCTGTTTTCCAATTCGATTAACCTGAACAGAACTACTTTAATAAAATTAAACAGTATCAAAATACTTACTCCATGACAACTTTTTTGTGTTTCTGTATACATTTATACTAGCACGGTTCTATTTGCAGTAATTTGAACTTCATTTTCAAATACTCCATATATTATAACATGTACTGGTTCAGTGATAGCTTTTGCAAACTTAATATCCAGTCGTAAATTCCCGTTTTGTGGTAGTTGACTCTGATTTAAATCAAAATCAGGGGCTAAAACAAATGTGAAAAATGGATATTTGCTTCTAAATTCTTCTAGAGTAATTCCGCAATTCAAGTTTTTATCTAAATAACCAAGATTTCTAACAATACTCTGCATATATGTCGCACAGTAATTATCGCTTTCAAAATCTTGAGTATATGTTTCTCTATAATCAGTATTTTTCGACAAAGTCAATGAAGTAACACCAAAATTTTTGAAAATTGAGCTGGAAGCAGTATATGATCCATTATATTGCGTTTCACTTTGAAATGTTACCAGAATAAAATTAGGCATTCTTCTGTCACCAAATATTTGTTCTTTATAGAATGATGAAGCACCTTTAGCAATAGCAAATTGTACAATTTCCTTTGTTTTTAAAGGATAAATTGCATGTTTTGAATTAAGACCCAATTGATGACCAGCTAATACTGAGGGGTCTACTCGAACTCTTCTCACCAATAATTTTGCATCAACTAATTGGCATATTGGTGCACCAGTTCCACTAGTAAGAGATAATGCAGAATCGGACCTTTTCAATCTAATGTGTACATTAACTCCTGGTAGCAAATATTTCGGTTGATCCATAAAATCGAGTTGTAATGATGAGCACATAGTGAATGATTTTGAGCCTTTAACCCACTTTTTTCTTTCATCATCTGTTGCAGCATAACCCATAGGTGTAAGACAGGTATTTTTAGTATCAGAATTGTAATTTAAAATAGTTTCTATCAAAGCCTTGTGAATGAATGTATTATTTCCGCCCTCTATCTTAATATTATTAAATCCCAACACTGCATCTTTAAACAGAGTATGAAACATGAAATTGTTCGGTATTACATCTGCATTGGCATCCAAAACTTTTCTATCTTTATCTACAACCTTGATCTGAACAGTCAATAAAGTATCATTCAAATCTAAATATTCAGTTTGCGAACCATTAATATAAAACTCGATATCATTTCTACTATCAGTAATTGAATTCATAGGAAAAACTTCTTCAAAGGCCCCAAATTCGATTACCGCTTGAGGCGATGGTCTATCAAGTATACATAATTCGGATTTACCACAAATCATTTTGCAAATATAGTTCCATGTCCTTTCATTCGTTTGTTTATACGCGATATTCCATGTCCTTTACGTTTTGGAGCTGGGGCTGGGGGCGTATCTTTTTGAAACATACCAGCAACTCCAGGTAGAACCTTCCCTAACTCAGCTAAAGCATTTGTTTTTAGGGATGGTAATATTTTCTGTTCATTCATAATAACATCTTTTGCAGTTTTCATACCAAAACTACCGATACGTTTAAGAATAGGAAGTGCAAATCTCCCTATTGTTTTTAACCAACCTGATCCGTACTGTTTACCAATAAAATATGGTAATTCACCGCCAGATTGGCTATCACTATACATACTAATAATATCGGAATTAGCCATCTACTTTACGAAAATGTAGTGTCAAATGAGTTTTTGAGTCTTTTGGGAAGTTTATAAGTTTTCCACTATCGTCACGAATATTTATTTCTATATTGTTTATACATGAGCTTGAAATTGGTAAATACATGGGATTATCTATATTTATATTGACAACTTCATCATGTTCATATTTTCCAATCCATGCCGATTTCAAAAGAGGAACACTGGAATCACCAACAATTATAGGCTCAATAATATTAGTATATATGAACATTTGTTGATGATGTTCAAGTATTCTTGGTTTACGTATACCAGCCGATTTTTCCCGATATTGCTGCTTCTCTAATCCAAGTGTATTTGTCAAATTTTTATCAAATGTAACTTCGCAAATGTCATCATTCAAACTGAATGTAAATAACAAATCTTTCACAATGTCCAAACTTTTAAATATGTGTGAACAATTGTACTTTAAATATTTAAGTAACACATCAAGTTTATCAATATATAAGTCGTCAGCAAAGGTGAATGATTCTTCAACTTCATTATTATACGACACTGATATTTTGATTTCTTCTCTCATTACACTGTTTGCTTCAAATAGATTAAAGCGTAATAAATATTCTGTTTCCATAATTTCATTTTTCAACTTATTGCAACCCAATCGTTTGGCATCTTCAATATATTCGAATGTTATTGTAAATGGTTTAAAATCACAACTGATATTTAATCCATCCTTGTAAAACATAGAGCAGTGCTGATCTAATATTTGATTTGGAATATGATATGTTTTATCATAATTACTGATAATAAAGATACCGCTACATGTTTTCATAGCATTCCTTTTGAAATCAATCTTACATTGACTATAAAATGGGAATGTATTGTACACGAATGTAAAATCTTGCAGTGCAACTTCCCAGTCACCATTTAAAGAAATCGGATTCTGGAGATTGACCATGAATTTACTGGCTTGATTATCTGGATGAATAAGCGGGCAACTATTGCTTGGTAAAATAGTATAAAAATTCACTTTACTAGATCCTTTTCTGATATCCATGATGGGTTTTGATAACCATGCCATTTGACATAGAATTGTTTATCCTTGCCGACCTTTTTAGTTTTCAATATCTTTTGAATTCTAAATACTTTTGGGGGAGGAATGACTTGTCTTTGATGACATACATTACAGGATTCTGACTAGTATTTATTTTTGAAATTACAAAGACTTCATCACTCCAATTTGTATCGAAATTTTTAATAAATGGTGATGCACTAATTTTACTAATTCTAACATGGTCACCGACTTTATATTTAGGTTTTGCAATTTTTACAGATTTCTTAGAATAGATTGTTTTTGATGTAATATCAACCGGTCTCAATCCATTAAGTCCTCGATGTGATGAATGATTATAACTTTTTATTATTTTCGGTAAAACATTTACCCATTTTTTATTACCTTGGTGCACGAACAATTTCTTTAATCTATCTCTCATTGTTCGATTAAATCTTTTAACATGGGCAGCTTTGTATTGAGAATGTACCGAGTAGTGATTTATTTTCAGTTTATCGAGGATTTGCTTGACTTTACTGTTGTAGAATTCTTTACCTAAAATAATAATAATAATAATAATAATAATAATTAATAATACCTAAATCTGTTTGCAAGTTATTAGGATGTCCATCTTTAAATAAAATATTAATTGCCTTGGACATTTCATCTGCAGATTTTGCCTTGACGGGTATTGCTCGGGCAAACCGACTGAATACATCAATACATGTTAAAATATATTTATACCCATTGTTAATTTTCGAATAGGGTATCATCTCCATCAAATCCATTTGCCATAAATCGTTTATTCCATATGTTTTATATACTCTTGTTGGGAATCGTTTCTGCATTGGTTTGTTCAAACTGTACGCAAGCTGGTCTGATAACTACTTCTGGGTTTCCTTTTTCGAATTCGGAACTCTTTTGTTTAATTTTGCCACTCCACCGAAACCGGCTTCGTCTTCGGGGTTCGTCCAAATCTTCTCCATTACAACAAGAAGATTTAATATTAAATTTAATGTCTGGTAATGAAGGATTAGCACCCATTGTTTATGATCGACTTCCTATTATTCCACCTAATAATGATATTGCTAAAGGTATCAATGCACCGATAAATCCCCCTTGTTGTTTATATATAATTTTTCTCATTTGTTGACGATTTTTATTATTTACTAATGATAGCAAAGGTTTCCTATGTTTACTCAATAATTGCTTTTTAGATTTACTGATTTTAATCTTGCCTTTGACTACTTTAAGTATAATATCGAGTAAATCATCGACAACATAATTTGGAAAAGATTGCAAAATACTGTTTCTTTTCATACTTGGTGCCTTTAACAATGTATTGAAAAACGGGAAACTTCGATGATTTTTAACAACTTTTACTTTCTTAGTGGTTTTACTTTTAGGTTTAGGTTTAGGATTTTTCGAAATGAGATTCATTGCAGGAAAATTTTCTGTAATAAGTTCTTTAGATGGAGTATAACTAGTTGTTGGTGGAACTTTTGGTTGTTTTTTACTCGATATCCTTGTTTTTGAAAACATGATTTATGTGTTTTCAAATTTGTTTTGAACTTTGTTTATAAACCATGGCACCTTTTGGGTTGAAAATTGTGGTAAAATCCAACGCCGTCCAAATAAGTTTCTCAGAAGTATTCTTCGAAAATCCTGTGATTTATTCCCGCTATTCTTTTCGTACAATCCAAAGGAAAATTACAATTCAACAACAACGTTTATTAATTATCAAACTTTTTATAACAATTGTAGGATCAATATTTCAATTAAAGTTTTTATAGTTTTTAGAACTCGATCGCATGAGTCCCCGCGATGGCAACCATTAAAACAAACATGCACATATATACATTTGTTTTCCAATTTTCTTATGATACTACTTTGCATTCTACAACACACAACATTAAACCTTTCAACATTTGAACCATAATCAGTTCTAAAACATTTAATTACAACAAACTCAAATTACCCTTTTACTCACATCCCCCCGAGTTTGTTACGCATGCACACTCTCTTCTTCGTTGCGCGCTCGTATATTTTTAACATGCATACATACCCCATCAACAGAAACATTCCAAGCCGAATTTACACGTGTTACCACACCTTCTCTCCACTCATCCATGCAAGAAGCATTACCACCCTTCACATAAACGACATCACCAACTAGAAACTTTCCACTCGTTTCATTGTCCCGATCTCTTTCAACATTTTCGTCATTCAACTCGTATGCATATATAGAGGCAAATGGCACGGTGCATTCATTTTGACCCTCCCGCGGCGACGCATTATACCAATACAGCATTTCTTCCACAGTTCCCCGCGTTCGTGCCACCATCCTTTTTATTGTCCTGTGGTTACGTTCCACAATTCCATTTCCAGAAGGTTCATACGCACATCTATATATATGCTTCACTTTCCATTCATCACAAAATTTTCTCAATGCATCGCTTTTAAACGCTCCTCCATTATCACTAAGTAATTCTTTACAAAACCCTCTTTCGAACATGGTCTTCCTTATCGCATTCAACACGCTTCGTCCACTTTCATCTTTCAACTCATGCCATATTGCATACCTCCCGGGTCCGCAGTCCACTACCGACAAATACTTCTTTCCCTCCAAATGCACAACACCCACTGCAATCCTAACCCACGTGCCACCTACGCTCAACTCACCTTTCGGCATTCTACACGCATGCGGATCAACGGTAGCACACTTAAAACAACTTCTCACGACCGCCTCCACGTCCTTTCGTTTAACCACGTCAAATTTCTTTTTTACAAAATACATGGTTCGATCAACGCCAAAATGATGTTTTTCATGTTCTAATGTTATTTGATCCACTTCAACACTCGCGCACGCATGCGTTCCGCGATTACGCCCCACTCTCGTCAATGCATCCGCCTTATTCGCTCCCGATGGAATCCATTCGACAGTAACATTCAACCCGTAATCGGTAATCATTTCCTCAATTATATCCAATCTTCGCTTTATCAAGTATTCGTGCATACCCTTCACGTGCACCTTTTTCGATTTTGTCAACAGAGCTTTAATCCACGCCACGACCGAAGTTGAATCGCATTTCATAGTTATATCGGTGAATTTCCATTCAATCGCCATCGCCACGCCTTTTATGAAGGCATCCAATTCAGCCACGTTTATGTGTTTCACATCGTTAACTTTTCGAAGCCATACTGCATCTTCCACACATTTTTCCTTTTGCTCCACGTACACCGCCATCGCAACACTGCTCGCATCCGTATATACTGTAACATTTCCACTTCCATCTACGCTCCATACCCCCTGCGCTGGATCCTCACGTTCTATACGCTCCAGCAGCATTTTTATATCTCGTTTCGTCTCGTCGCCTGCATAATCATCCCATTTAGTACCCTTCATGTTTCTTTTAATTACACTACACTCAAGTCGCAACGATCCACACACAGGATAATGCCCTATGACTTTTCCGCATATTGAAAACACATCTCGACGCGAACAACTTTCCGTTTCACATTTCAAATCTCCCAAGGGACCACGCCCCCACCATCGCTTGCCATCCTTCTTCCCTTGCAACTGCAACCCAAGTATACGCATGTTATCGACATTTTCGTGATCCTTTGTCACTAATCCAAATTGCTTCAAATGATTCACAACTTCGCATTCCGCAATTCCATTCAAATTCACAATTATGTCATCAACGTAGTGTGAAGTATTCTCATTAACTTTCGAGTTCAACTTGAGAACGTACGACACTATACCATCCATTATCTTCGGCGCACTCTTCAACCCGAATCCCAATCGCGTAAGTCGATAACGCGTTTCGTTGTGTGACACTGTCTGATACTTCCATAGCGACTCTTCAACATGAATCTGCAAGTACGCTCGCTTTAAGTCAACCACTGCCACATTGTCGCCCATTTTTCGCCATTTTCTCAACTCAGACCTGCATTCCTGCGCATCACCTGTGTGACTACTCACGCTCTTATTTACCGATTTATAATTCAACCCTGGTCTCACTTTGTCTTTCTTCAGCTGCACCACCGCAATCAACGGCAATATACCTTCCACGTTGTCATCCGTTTGCACCAATATGCCTTCCTTTATCCACGCATCAATTTCTTCATCGAATTTGTCCTTCATTTCTTGCGATATGCCATAATTTGCAACATTATCATGCAAGAACGGTTCTCGTTCGTTCCACAACCATCTAACCGTCCACTTATCACCATCAAACCACGCCTCATAATCCGGATCACTAATTTTATGTTCAACCGACATCACCGCCCTAACGCCGCAACCAACACTTTTCCCATTATCGAACTTCACACCTTCTGACGTTACACGCAGTCCGCCCATTTTCGTCAACACATCCATTCCCACTATAATGTCGATTCCTTTTAACATCTCATCCAACACTATACACTGCACATTCATCCGTTCACCTACCATGTCCAACACAACACGTCGCATTTCACTACTCTCCCCGCATTTTCCATTTGCAAGCAATAATCTCACGCTACACGTTTCATGTTCTCCTTCTTTCGACACACCATTTCTCAACAACGTGTGCGAACAGCCTGTGTCAATCAACGCCCTACACCGCACGCCGTTCACCGTCACCTCCATTACATTATTCGCGCTTACCTGTCCACACGGACGTCCGCCAGCGCACGCGAACTCCGTTGCTCGTTTCCCCGCACGTCGCGTTCATTTCCATCAATTGGCGTTTTTCGCATTCCATAACGTTCACCGCACGCGTTCGCCATATGATTCTCATTCCCGCAAACATGGCATTTCCGCACAAACCCAGTCCGATTACGAAAACAATTTCGTGCCAAATGCCCCTGTTTTCCGCAGTTGTAACACACGACACTTCTTACCATGTCGTCACGCACGATCGCGCAGCTTTGCACACTCGTCCCAGTAGCCGTTATCGCTTTCGCTACTCCGACAACGTCTTCCAACGTTAAGCTGTCTTCGTTGGGCATTGCCTTAATTGCATTCGACACGGATTTTGGCAGACCACACACAAAGGCACACTTGATCACGTCTTTCGATTCTATTCCCGCGCTCTTCGCTAATCTCTTCAAGTTTATGGCATACAAATCTACCTTATCACTCACACATTTCAAATTGACAAACATTTCATACGCTGTATATTTGTTTATGCCAAATGTTTTACGCAACGCCGACTCCGCCCCCCCTTTCACGTCTCGTTCTTCCTCAGACATATTCATATACACGCTGAAGGCCGAACCATCCAACAATAACGGCATTATGCGTCTCGTGTCTTTAATGCCTTGCACATCGCACACCATTCTAACTCGTTCCAACCATTCCTCAACATCCAAACTCCCATCATACTTCGTCACAACATTCAACACCCTTATAGACGACTTCACCGCGTCTTCATCCCGAATCCCCCCTTCATTCATTCCACTTTTCACTTTACTTGTCATTTCAACACAATTTATTTTAATAATTAAATGTTCTCGATACTTTTTACAAGTCAACTGCTGAAAGGCAATATTATGTGCTATTTAAAATACAAAAAAAATTATCTTGCCCGGATAGCTTGTGGTAAAATCCAACGCCGTCCAAATAAGTTTCTCAGAAGTATTCTTCGAAAATCCTGTGATTTATTCCCGCTATTCTTTTCGTACAATCCAAAGGAAAATTACAATTCAACAACAACGTTTATTAATTATCAAACTTTTTATAACAATTGTAGGATCAATATTTCAATTAAAGTTTTTATAGTTTTTAGAACTCGATCGCATGAGTCCCCGCGATGGCAACCATTAAAACAAACATGCACATATATACATTTGTTTTCCAATTTTCTTATGATACTACTTTGCATTCTACAACACACAACATTAAACCTTTCAACATTTGAACCATAATCAGTTCTAAAACATTTAATTACAACAAACTCAAATTACCCTTTTTATGTAATTTATTACCATGATTTATGTGTTTTCAAATTTGTTTTGAACTTTGTTTATAAACCATGGCACCTTTTGGGTTGAAAATATCTGTTTTTACCCGTATATCATCAGGACATTGTTGTGTGAAATCGAGAAATATATACCCATGAGGTATTTTCGTAGCATCTTGAAATGCATTGATAAGAAAATTACGGTTATTAGGGTATGCTTGTCGTCCAAGAAAATCAATGACAGTTGCATCTCTAGGATTCTTGAAAATAACTAAATATTGTACATTTAAATTACGTGTTCGATGTGCACCACCTTGATGAAATAGATTTTGTGTTATGAAAATAACTGTTACACCAACATGTCTGCTGATTTTGTGAATAAATTATTAAAATCCTTTTCTTTATTAGCTTCTTGATACAAATCATCGATAATGATGACATCATCTTTCTTCAAACGACTTGACCAGTTTTTATCAAAACCCTTTACTATTTTCATGTTTTTCAATTGACAGAAACTTGATTGTGTCAATCCATGTTCTTCATCGGCGCCCCTATGCCAATAAATATTGTTGAATTTTGTTTTGAACAAATTTGATTTTAGTAATTTACAAACAAATAATGTTTTTCCACTACCACTCGGACCAACGATTTGGTATACTGCATCATTTCGTAATTCCATTTTTTAAATTTAAACTATATAATTATTGTTTATATTGATAATTTAAATGAACTCCTTTTTTAAAATAACTATATATAACAGAGTTTTTTATAATTATTTCATTAAAATGCTTTCAAATATAAATTACAAGGCAAAAGCTGATGTATCAAAAATGGTATTTCCAATGGGGAAACCACAACAACTTATCAATAGAAGTAAAAAATATCCAATAATATATTTCAAAACTGGTAAATGTAGAATTATGGGGTGTAAGGAAATGATCAAAGCTAGTGAATATAATGTTTATGATTTAGAAATACAATCGATAACCGTAACTTCCGATATAGGTTTTTCTTGTAATTTAAATAATTTGGCTAAATTAATACCATGCTTTTACGAACAAGAATTATTTCCAGCTTTGAGATATATAAAATATAACCCTATGTGTGTAAATATATTCGCTAGCGGTAAGATAGTAATTCTTGGAATAAAAAATATTGATTACAAATGTATAGTTGATAATATCATATCTGAAATTAAATCAATAATTGAAGGAAAAGATTTTTTAGATTTTTTATTATCACTTAATTAATTATTTATCATTGCAAATTCAATGCAATTAAAATGCATGATTCTGATTGGTCGAAATCTAATTGGCTGATGATTATTTATAACAAAATGTTTTCGGTTTAGTTGTCATTTATTCAACAAAAATGTACAACATACAAAGTTCCGCAATCACCTCAATGAAAGAGCATGCAAATTATGGTAATTTCAAATTTTTATTATTACATTAATATATATATTTTACAGATCAGTATCAATCAGTTATCCTGCAAAGATTATGCTTCTATTATCCAGAATTAAATGAAATTCTACAAGATAGAGATCCAGCTATCATTCCAAATTTGGTATACAACCAAACACGAATCTGGATATTCGATATAATAAACACCTTTCTATGGGATATCAAGATAGGAAGGGGGATGAAAGAAATGAAACCAGAGGCTCCTTGCATTTTCGGATGTAGCTGTTGCAATTTCCGTTATCAACAATATGTTGAATGGTGTTTGGTGAAGACTCTGAGAAATCACCACTCGAGTCAGATTGTATCAAAATAAATTTTTATGTTGAATTGTTTTGTTTTTGTAAATCGAAATAATAGAAATAGAAATAATAATAATAATATAAGTAATAATAGTAATATTAGAAATAATAATAAAAAACAATATTTATAATAAAAACATTAATGCAACATTAATGCAAATGACATGCAATTTAAACAAAGACATGCAGCAATCTGATTGGTTGATAAACAATAGTCATAGGTATAAAAACCCTGTACCATTTCATTTTAATCATTATTTACGATGACAAAGAAAATTTCAAGCACTGAAAAGCCAAAAGTTGTTCCAGAACTTGTACAACCTGTTCAAATGTTCCACAACTATAAAATGTATTTTTTAAAAGAAGAAATCAATATGAAATTGGCGTCACCGATCAAGCTAATTCCAACTAAATTTCAATTCTTATCGGGCACGCTTTCAATGATAGATATTAAATCTATTGATGAGGTTTTCAAACGGTTGAATACGAATCTATCTTGTAATCAACATACCTGGTTCAACAACAGATATGCAAGATTTTATGATTCCTTTGATGAAATCGGTTTCAAAGAAAACGAAAATTGGTATATAACAATTGCAATCCAAGGATATAAAGTTGATAATAATGATGTGTATTCTCCAATTTGGAAAATTATGTCTGCTAGACTTTCACAACTATTTTAATGTTATATTTAATAAATGTATTAGTCATATTTGTTTTTTCTCTTTATTAATTGCAACATTAATGCAAATGACATGCAAATTTAACAAAGAAAATCTATAAACAAACTTATAATATAGTTTTAAAGTGATGAAAATGACTGCAGAAAAAGGTTAACATGATTAATTAAATACCGAATTATTTATTATTTAGAATTATTAATCAACTTTTTGTTAGCAAAATTATCAGAAATATCTGGTGTAAAAATTGAGGATATATTATCTGGTACAAATGCATTAAATATCGGCTGGGTAGTTGAGAGTCAAGATTCAGGATTTGACGATCAGGAAGAAACCGATACTCAAGAAATTGATGACGAAATCTATGAACCTATAGAGGAACCTAAAGATAATATTACGAATGATTGTATTGATCATGTCGTTGAAAATATAATGAAATGTGGAGATGACGATTGCGAATGTGTTAATAAATTTTAAAATTGAATTATTTTTATTTAAATATACTATTAAAAACAATAACATTAATTTTTATTCATATATCTACAGAAAATATACATTATAACAACTCCAGTTGTAAGTTTTATATAGTTTTTCATTTTTCTTTTGATTTCATCAGTTTCTTTAAAATTGCAGGCCAGTTTATTTAATACACCCCATCCGCCATTGGCTTCTATCCATGGGGTAAACTTGGACTTGATTATCTAGAAATGAATATTATTAAAATATAGATTATAAAAGTATTACTTCTAAAGACCACTGATAATAATGTTCTGAGTCATGTTGACCTTTTTCAATGATTATCTTCATGTAGGCGAATCCTACAATTATCCTTGTCCATTTCATGTCTTCATCGAAAAGACACTGAAATATTCTATTGAAGTAATACTTCTTGGTTTCCAGGGATTCCATCTCCATCATCTGCTGATAATCGATATGTTCACCTTCAATGATTTGTTCAGTTCGATTGATCAGGAAATTGAGGCTGTCGATTATATTCGCGGTGACAATTCCGTTTAGAACATTTTCCTTAAAATTTTGTTGCGACATTTCTAAAATAGTTTGAAATATAATGTTTTATTTATACTAATCCCATATGATTCTGATTGGTTGATAGACTATAAATGTAAAAGAAAGGTTTTGATTTGATACACCATAAAAACTATATTGCTAATTATTATAACGAGTGTGTGCTAACAAAATACTATAAATTTTATAATATTCGACTATGTTTTTTGTTAACCATGATTTGTGATAGAAATTATATAATAATAATAATAATAATAATAATAATAATAATAATAATAATATGTGTTTTATTACATTGTTTAATAATACCCTTGCGACTTGTTGAGCGTAAGCAGTACCCTTTCGAGCAATTCCCATAGGGGGATAGAATATTTTGTCGGATAAACTCGGAGTATATATATATATTAATACTAATAATAATAATAATATTAATAATAATAATAATAATAATAATAATAATAATAATAATAATAATAATAGTAATAATAATAATAATAATATGTGTTACATTGTTTAATAATACCCTTGTGAGTTGTTGAGCGTGACCAGTACCCTTGTGAGCATTACCCATAGGGGGAGAAAATATTTTGTCGGATAAACTCTGAGTATATAGATTAATAATATATCGATGAGAACACTAACTTGTTGCATGTGTGGACACTAATAATATTTTTATACATTGTGTGTGTGTGACCATAGGGGGAACATAATATTTTGTCGGATAGACTATATTGTGTATAATAATAATTTTATTTTGTCAACCGTCAAAATAAGTTTTTTAAAATACCGCAACGTAATATATTTAATAATTAAAATAAATTTTCATTTTAAAATACCGCCACGTAATATAAAATTTTAAAATACCGCAACGTAATATATTTTTAAAAATTTTAAAATTTAAAAATTTAAAAATTTTAAAAAAAAATTTAAAAAAAAAATACCCCCTCCCCCGGGGGGTAGGGGGTATGACGTCATATATCTTTGTGACGTCATCGATGACG
The DNA here is from genome assembly GCA_959609185.1 of Schmidtea polychroa. Taxonomy (NCBI): domain Eukaryota; kingdom Metazoa; phylum Platyhelminthes; order Tricladida; family Dugesiidae; genus Schmidtea; species Schmidtea polychroa. The sequence continues at coordinate 859 of CAUHTR010005447.1, read as the reverse complement.
TCATATGTCTTTGTTCCCGGGTCCACACAATACCCTACTACTAATGAAATCAAAATTCCATTACTTTATTTAAATTATTAGTTACCAACTTTTTCTAGTATTTTAACATAATGAATTCAAGTATATTAGGAAGTTAATTTGATCATTTGAGGAATATTATAAATTAAAAATTTAAGTAAATTAGAATTATTTACTCTTCATAAGAACTTTTATGATTTTAATGAATTTAAACTTCATATATTAATATTACCCATAATTTACAAGTAATATTTGGATTATATTGAAATAGCTTTTAAGTTAACTTAATTAAATTGAAATTTTCTTTTTGATCAAGTTATCATGGGGAATGCATGTTATCTTTATTATTTCTATTATTTCAGTTTATTAAGTTGTTTTTTTTTGATTATTTTCTAATTAAATTCATTGTTCTCAAAAATTTCTTAAGGTATGTTTAATAAACTATGGTTATGTTTCACTTAATTTATATTCAAACATCTTAGATGTGGTATTGTATGAACAGGTTTTAATAGATTAACGTATGCTTCCTGATGACTTATGATCGTTTGAGGATAAAAAGTTTGTATAGGCATATTTGAGAAAGTAATTATAATAAGGGACCTGCGTAAATCGGACAAATATCTTCTAACGATAGTCCGTGGACCCATAAGAGTGCTCGACAATTACAGTGCAAGTAGTGCGCTCACTTTTTGCGAGCACTCACCCTCTTGATACAGTACCAACGTTGATCGTTCAACGGGTATCAAGCGGTAAACAATGTTGTATCTTGAGTTACGCTGGTAACAGCACTAAAGAGCAAAATATTTGATCATCAGTAACCCACCACCACTAAGGGGTTAAG
>CAUHTR010005446.1:0-10583 GCA_959609185.1 Schmidtea polychroa | reverse complement strand
ATTTAAGTTAAATCCATCTTTAGATCCATCTTTAAATTTGCAGCAAAAATCTTGAAACTAACAATATATATTTAATCAAAGAATTTATATATAACAAGTTTTAATTAATTCACAAAAACCGCCAATTCCTAATTATTAAAACAACAAGATATNAAATCATAAGCTAAGAAACCAGTTAACTTTATCAAGGACAGATATTTTAAATTTTCTTGAAAATTATATATACTGCAATTTGTGATTTAGTTTGCTATTATTGGTTGAAAATGATTGGCTGAATCGATGAATAATTATGGTCAATCAATATATTTCATCTCTAGTTATGTATTTGATATTAAATATTTGTAGAAAATTTTAAAGGGAATATAACCCAAAGGATATAGTCGGTTAGATATTGATGTTTAAAATGGTAGAAATATTTGGTGAGAGATCGGTTAAGATGGGAATATATGATCTTTTAAGGGGATATTGTCGGTTGGATTTAATGAGTGTTCGGTTAAGATAGGAATCTTTTGAATATTTAAATAGGTAATGTTGGTAAAATATCAATGTTTTAAGGGAAATTGCAATACATTAGTCAGTTTTGAATCAATAATAATGTGATATTATATCACTTTATTAGGTTGTGATGAATGAATTTGAATATACATGTATTACTTAAAAAAAATAATTAAAATTAATTTATTTCAATTAATTTATTCTATCTAAATCAATTATCTATTAGATCTTATTTTAAAATTCTTATTAATTTATTAACTTAGTTGATTCATATTAACTTGAATGATTAATATTTTTTTAATTTACTGGATGATTAATGATTAGAATTTAAAGTTCTTTCTTGTCCATTAATTAAATTTTTATGATATTTATTTAGTATGTTTTGAATAATTTAAATTTTTACAATATATTTAATCAATTTTTACCTAGTTATTGGTAAATCTTACAAGTGCCTTGAGTTCAATTTATTTTTCATCCAATTTTTTCAAGTGAAGACTGTTTTCTTTTAAAGATCAATTTGTAAGTACATAGTTATGGGTATTTGTTAGTAAGTAGTTGGTTGTTAGTAATTAGTATCTGGTTGATAGAGTTTAGTTGTAGATGATGACAAGAAGATATTGTATGTGATGAAGAATATTTTGTATTTTAGGGCTATTATTTTTATGTGTTGCTAGTTGATTGTTGGTACTTAGTATCTAGTTGATAGTATTTTGTTGATAGTGCTTGGTATCTTGTTGTAAGTACTTGGTAGCAGGTATCTGGTTGTAAGTATCTAGTTGTAAGTTGATATTTGTTAATTTCTCGATGGGTTTTGATGGTGGTTGTTAGTATCTAGTTAATGGGTAGGTGGGGGTTGAGTGTGAACAATACCCTTACGACCAGTACCCTTAGGGGGTCAGCACATCCTGTCGGATAAACATATATATATATATATATATATATATATATATATATATATATATATATATATATATATATATATATATATATATATATATATATATATATATATATATATATATATATATAAAGAATCAACAATAACTATTTATTTAATGCAATTTTTACTTTGCAATAATAAGTCACTAGTGATCAATTAAAAGAAGAATGTTTTGTAAATTAGAATTAGAATTCTATAATCTTTCATTGTAATTTAAATTATCCTCAAATCCACGTGGTGTTTTAAAGTGTTTGACAATTATTCGTTTTTTGATGAAAATCATCATTTTTGCTAAATTTAGACACCCAGAAAAGGTTTTTCTACTGATTGTAATTAAAAAAATTACTTTAAAAAGCATTTGATAAAATATAATGAAGAATATTTAGTTAATTGTAAGTAGTTAGTTGAAAGTATCTAATTGTTTGAGAGTTAGTTAGTACTTGGTATCTGGTACCTAGTTGGTTGCTTGTTATTGGTTGTTGGTACATGGTACCTAGTTGTAAGTATTTGGTTGTTGTGAGTACTTAGTTTTTGAATTATTATTATTATCATTATTATTATTATTATTATTATTATTATTATTATTATTATTATTATTATTATTATTATTATTATTATTATTATTATTATTATTATCATCATCATTGGAATTTGCATTTAAATTTATCTTTAAAAAATATTTCATTAAAATTTTCATTAAAAATTACATTTCTTAAAAAAGTTGGTGGTTATTCAAAATTTTTGTTAATAAATTTAAAAATCTTACTTTAATTTACTTATTTAACTTTAATTTAATTTTTTAAACCATTGATAACTTAATTAAAAAATTTGGACCTTACTTTAACCATTTATTTACTTAATTTAACCTTTATTTACCAAATATTAATTTAAATTACTTATTTATCCTTTATTTACATATTTTTCCTTTATTGCTTAATTTTAGAACATAATAGAGAAATAACCCTTAGAGAATATAACCCTTATATACATATTTAACCAATAATTTCATGTAGTGAATGATTAATTGACAAAAATTTGCATCTAAAATTGACTCTGAAAATTATTTCATAAAAATGTTCATTTAAATTTAACTTTAAAATTATTACTTAAAAATTTTCAATAAAAAATGACTTCATATTTCATAAAAATATCCATTTAAAAATCAGAAAGCTGTTGGTTCTTCAAACTTTTTGTTAATAAATTTAAAAATCTTACTTTAATTTACTTATTACATTAATTTATTTATTTAAAAATTATTACTTTAATTTACTTTATTTAACTTTAATTTAAAATTTTTTTTCAATTGATTACTTAATTTAAAAATTTGAACCTTAATTTACTTTACTTAATTGAGCCCATTGATTACTTTATTTTAAAAATTTAAACCTTAATTAACTTATTTTTGACCATAATTTACTTTAATTCAAATATTTGGACCTTAATTAACTTATTTGAACCCATTGATTACTTTAATTTAACTATTAGACCCATAATTTACTTTACCCATTGATTACTTTAATTTTAAAATTTGAACTTTAATTTACTTTAATTTTTAAATTTTTAACCTTAATTTAGTTATTTGAATCCTTTGATTACTTTAAATTAAAAACTTTAACCATAATTTACTTTAATTCAAAAATCTGAGCCCATAATTTACTTTAATTTTAAAATTTAGACCATAATTTACTTAATTGAACCCATTGATTAATTTAATTCAAAAATCTCAGCCCATAATTTACTTTATTTAAAAAATTACCACGCTTTTTAATTGAAGACTACCTTTTTGTATTGAAAATCTCAGGACCAAGGAGACCCACCTTATTTTAATTAGAAAATCCATGCTTTATAGTGAAAGTCGGATTTTGTATTGAAAATCTCAAGACTAAGGAGACTAATATGAGTGACCCTCTGCAGTAATTACGTAATAATTTTTTACCCCTCCCCGGGGAACTCCCTCGGATGGTCGTGCTGCAGAGGGCCACTAACCACCTACTTTCCATAATCCATTTTGGGTCCTTGCCAATTTATTATTATTGATAGCCATTGAATTAATGCGAAATTTAACTTACTCAATACTCAATAGGCTATGGTGAATCTAAATATAGTTATTATTAATTACTTACACTTATTATTAATACACTACAAGTACAAACAAGTTACAGAGCAACGACTTCTTGTTATTTTTAATAATTAATTTTAATCTAAATTACTAAAAATTACACATTCTATGTAAAACGCTTTTTGACATTATATGCCGTTACAAAAAAATTCCCAGAATGCCCAATAAGTAAATTGACGTTAAATAGGAATATTACATTAAAGTGAATAACTCAAAATATTAAAGACTTGTTGGGGCAACACTAGTTCGACACAAGTTTTTATATATGTCCAGAGGATGAATGTCGTTCAATCCCAAAAACCCAATGCTGATTGACCGAACCCTAGTTGTATTCCACACGATCGTTCTCACGTCATGACACCCATGATCTGCATCATGTTGGTACTGTGTCATGGCGGCAAAATATAGTGAAACTACTCTTTAACTATATTTCGGCTTATCCCTTTCTGGTGGCCGATTGAAGGTCTTCGAATCGTCTCATTTCATTCGAGATTGATGAAAACATTTTCCTTTCCCATTAAGAATCTCAATATCTTGTCATTATTATTGAAATACTCCACATAAGATTTAACTAACTCAAATAACAAAGAAAATTATATTTTAGACGTAACCATACATACGCGACAGGCCTAACTACACAGCAATATACAGATATAACACCAAGCAGGGATAGAAAGATAGCACAACACATTTTCCTCAATTCGGATATTTGAACAAATGATATACGAGTCAACTGTTTATAGAGTGGTTGATGCAGCTTCGACAAAAAGTTCTTCGAGACTGAAGAATAACATCTTCTTCCCATGGTGTGTTCGAGGAAGGCACAACGCGAAATTGGTGAGTTGGGTGGGTTGAAACAGAGGGCTGCTCTTGTAAGGCTGCTTGGACGCTATCGACAATCAACTTCGCTTCCCTTTCTGCTTGCAGAATCTTTCGCTTCTTGGTCCGTTCGACACGAGTTGGCTGCCGTCGTTTTGGATTGTTTGGTGGTACCGGAAGAGTGACCATGTTTGGTGGCATAATAAGTTTAGGTACCACTCGGCTAACGCCGATGATACAAACATCCGGAATTATGGGAAATAGAAGAGAGTCGACACAACTCCTGCATGACTTTCCAACTGACTGTCAAGTGGATTCCGGGGGATAATGGTGAGATGGAAAAACATTATCTTCATCTGTGATAAGTATGTTTGCAATCTTTTTGGTGATGGTCGCCTGCACGTAGACCTTGTGTAGCACCTCCGATTGCTCTTTAATTAGCAGTCTCTGAGATCTGCTCTCTTCGACTAGGCTGTGTCGACAGTGCTCCACCCTAGCCAACTTCTTCCGCATTTCTTTCATTTGGGTGGGCGCAAACCACGTTCTTTCGAATTGGTCGATATTTTTCTTCAGTAGACCAATCTTCCCTTGTATGGTCTTAATAATTGCATTTTTTTCGGCACACGAATAACACGATTTGAGTGTCGTCGTTGTCGGAGGGTTTCCCGACATTCTCTACAAAAGTAATAATGCGAGATTAACCTGGAATGTTCTGGAAATGTCGAAATTCATCATGAAAGCAAATTTAATAAAAATAATTCAAAAATAAAAACAAAAATTCTTACGGAAAAATCTCCATCAAAATCGATAAAAATTAAAAATCGAATGTTCGAGAATTAAAATAATTCGAATTTGTTTTATTGCATCAAGGCATGCATGCATACTTGCACACCAAAAATGGGTTATATAAACTAACACATTTCGTCACTTTTCAATACTTACTCTTATGCCAAAATTTTGATTTTGATTTTTCTAAGGTTGGAAGTGTTAGAAAAAGACATAGTTCACAGAAATATTTATTCACTACAAAAATCTAAACGGAACACACAATCGTTATACTATTTATAGTACATTGAATTGCGTAACCTACAAAAGGGAGAATTATTAGTTTAAGTGATACTGTTGACACAGAAGACAAACATACTTACTTAATTTAGTTATACAAGCATTCCCGCATCATTCAATAGATATCAAGGTCTAGTGACCTGGTTATGTAAGTAATTCTTTGGAAATTATTATATCATCTTACAGGAAGTAAGAACGATTTTGTTGTGAATTATAAATTATTATTGTTTAAACCTCATGTTCATTTATTCGCTTATCTATAGAGGTGTAAGTTTGAGTGAGATCGTCGTTTATCATTGTTTATGAAGCGAGATTCCAGCCAACTCTGTGCCTATGCATTTTTTGGTTGTTGAGTCCACAACCCTCAACGATTACAGGTGTATGACCCAATATGCCCCTAAAATGAAGATTTTCCTTAACCAGGGATCGACATAACTATATGGTCCATTCGTATAGTTGTAGAGATAATTCCCTTGTGGTAGTCGGCCGAGTTGTTAACGACCGAGCGAACGAATTAAATTTAGAATAATTAAAGGGTCGATGACCTCCATATAACATTAGGGCTTATCGTAGTGAGTCCAGTGTGGCCACGAAAGTAAGCAAATTTAAATTAATGGACCTTTTGCATTAAATTACACAGGTAATTTCACACTCAAATTCTCTTCTTTACATCACACTAACTGATCACAGTTCTTTAATTAATTGACATTAATTAATCGGTTATCTCTAAAGTCTGATTAGTAGTCCAAATTATTCTTATTTCAAATTCCTGTTTCATTCCTGAAGGCTTTTGTCGATGGTCCTAGTGAGGAGCGAAACACGTATGCACATCTAATTTCCATTCTGAACATCAGTAAGTATTGACCTTGTTTATCACAATTTACATTATTCCTTATTATATACTTAATTTATATAGGATAGCTAATAGATTAACTCTCTAAATTCAATGTAAATTTACAGTTCATAATTTAGGATTAGTAGGTCTTCATAAATTATGTTTTTCAGTACCATATAAATTTATAGTTTCTAATAATATACAATTGAAAATTATTTTAATATGACATCAATTTAGGGTTTATGATTTATAATTTATATTTTGCATTTTTAGAATTTATGGTGTATAAGTTATATTTTTATAAGTTATAATTTATCTTTTAAGAGCTTATAGTTTATGGGTGGTATTCCAAGGGTCGATCACTTATCTCGTAGGAGGTTATAGTTTATAGCTTGTTGCCTATTATACAGGTATGATTATCATAAGTTTAATAGTATACTTAGCTCATATATGATTAATTTATAAGATACGTGTTATAATTTCTACTTTACTATATATATATACTCATACCTAGCTATACGGCTGCTCTTTATACGGCTTTTCGCTATAACGGCCTACTTTAATTACGGCACTTTTTCGATTTACGGCCAAAAATCCTATTGAATTTATATGGAATTGTATCAAAATGTATTTGATACGTTATGCGGCGTTTCGCTTTGCGGCCAACTTTCCTGGAACGTATCTAGGCCGTAAAGCGAGGTATGAGTGTATGTGTATATATATATATATATATATGAGTAGTTGGTTTATGATATTTCCAAATTATATACTTTAGACAGTCGTAAATTATATTCGAGTTAAATACAGAATTATAATTCATAATTTGGACATTTGTAAATTACATATTTAAGTAAAATATAAAATGCTAGATTATAATTCAGGTATTTATAAATTATATATTTAGTTTTAGGCATTTATACATTATATATTTAAGTCAAATATAAAATTATAGTTTATAATTTAAATTATATATTAAGTAAAATATAAAGTTATAGGGTATGATTTTATATTTATAAATTATAATTTTAACTTAAAATTTAATGATACTTTATGATTGGACATTTATAAATTATAATTCTGAACTCAAAATTAGTTATATTTTATGATTATATAGTTATAAATCATAGTTGTGCAACTTAATAAATAGTTATAGTTTATGGTTATTGTTAGGGATATTTAAATAATTAATTTATAAATAAAATATATATTATATTATAAGAAAAAGTATAAAAGCTGGCACGCATAATTATCATTATTATTTAATTAATTAATTCGCCATTTAAATCGGGTGTTTTAATAATATCAGATTTGGGCAATAATTTGTATTTTGCATTTTGTATTAAAAATAAATATTTCTAGATTATTAATTGGTTATTATTAACATGGCGACCCTGGCAATGATCAATAAAATGATCCCGGATATTTACGATGGCAGCGTCGATGTAGACGTTTTTATTGGAGAATGCAAGAGGTATTTCCAATTATGTGGACTAGAACAATCCAGCCAAAGTATGATGATCAAATGTTTAATCGCAAGAGAGTTGTTGCCAATTTATGAAGCAATAGAAGAAAATGAAATTTGTTTTGAAGACAGATTGAAAAAGGCTTTCAAGAAACCAACGACGTTGATAGGGGATTTTCTAACCCTCTGCAATTATGAAAAGAACGATGATACTGCTCCAGTATATTTTGAAAAAATAGAAAAGATGGTTGACCAAGTTCTGAAGCACAAATGGGACAAGAAAGAATTAATGTCATATTTTTTGGTCCATTGTATCAAAGACAAGGATACACAGAAAGAAATAAAGATGAGAGATGCGATGAGCGTCGACGAAATAAAAGGAGTGATAAAGAAGGTCGATGATATAAACATTGAAGTATCCGGAATTTCAGTTTTGAATAGAAGGAAGGAAACGTTTGCGAGTATTGTCAAGACGAGACAAGGATTTGCCCATAGACAGAACCAAAGCAGAATTTTTACAAATTCACAACGAAGTGAACACAGATATGATTCAACACCGAGGATGAAAGCCGATAATTTCCAGAACAGATTCCAACAAAGAGAAATGCCGGTTAGAAGCAGACCAGTTATTACATGTTGGAATTGTCAGGAGGTGGGTCATATGAGTCGAGAATGTCGGAAACCAAGGGTTCAGAAATGCTTCCAATGTGGAAAAGAAGGGCACCAATCCAGAGAGTGCAATCAGAGATTACAGAATGCAGAGATGAGATGTTTTGCGTGTAAAGATATTGGACACAACAGAAGAGAATGCCCATCAATATCGTGCTCAGGATGCGGTAGAAGAGGCCACCTAAGATTTCAATGCTGGAATCAGACAGACAGAAGAAGATACGCAGACGAGCGGGGACCACCGAGACGGACACAGGTAGCCGCGTTTCAGACTGATCAAGCCGAGAACGACGAAAAGATTTCATGCCAAGACGAAGACTACCCAAACCAAGAAGCTCCATCGTTGGGCGAGATGATCGGAGCAATGAATTAATGGGTAATAATGACGATTGTGTATGCCAGTATAATTGTATAAGTAAATATAAATATATTAATAGTATTAGTAGTAAAGTGAATAGTATAATTCCTTTTGTAAATAATGTATATAATGTAGAAAATATTAATAATAACGTGAATAGTATAAGTCCTTTAGTAGATAATTTAAATAAAGTAAATAATAAAATGTTGGATGAGAATAATGTAATCAGAAATAATGGTAGCAGTAGAATTGTAGGAAATATCGATATAGTTGGAAAAAATAATGAGCTAGAAACAAATTTTAAAAAAGCGAATCAATGTGATATAATAGAAAGTGTAAAAAATAAAGTTACGGATATTCATGATGCAATTATTTTAAATATGCCTAATGAAAACAATTTTGAGAAAATAAAAATTGATGACGATAATAAAAAAGAATGTAAAATAATTGTACTCAGATTTTATCGATAGATGATGTAAAAAAATTAAAAAAACCAGAAAATATGATTTATGTACATAATGAAAAGGATAAAATATTTGATACATGTGACTGTAAAGTACAATATAGAAGTGAAACATATTTGAAGAAGGATGAGTATAATATTGTTTATGATAAAATGGGTGGACGTCCAAGTGTAATAATAGGCATAAATAATTACTTTAAGAATTGTTTGTTGGATACAGGAGCTAGAATGAATGTGATTGATAGTTCGATTATAAAGGAGATCGGAAACCCAGTTTTAAACGAACACGGAGACAAAATCTGGTGCGCAAATGGTAGTCCATTAAAAACTTTGGGAAGAATCAAGCTTAGAATAAATATAGGAAGTAGAGAAGAAAATATTGTTTTTGTAGTAGTTGAAAATGTATCTCCATCGATAATTGGAGGAATCGATTTATTACGTAGGTTTGACATAAAACTAATGAAAGTTATCGGAAATAACATCGAAAATGCAAGCGAATATAATAATATGGAAATATGCAACATTGAAGCCAAATTTGGGAAAAGAACGAGTGATGAACTTCGATTTAAAAGAGCAATAGAATTAATAGGATTAAGGTGTGACAACAAACTTTATGAAGTAATAAAAAAAAATGCCGAAGTATTTATGATAGATAAGTGGGATATAGGCAAAACCAATCTATTAAAGCATGATATTAAAACTGTTGAAGGACCAATCCATTTGAACCCAAGAAGACAGCCAGCCCACCTAGAAGAAAAGATTGAAGAAGCTATTAAAAATTTGGAAGAAAACGGCATAATTAGGAAGTGTGACTCACCGTGGAATACGCCGTTAGTATGTGTCTGGAAGAAGGAGAAAAATGATATTCGATTATGTTTAGATTTTAGAAGTTTAAATAAAATGACAGAAAGACAAATCTTCCCAATGCCTAATATCGAACAGATGTTAGATTCATTAAATGGATCAATGTACTTTAGCACCATTGATCTGGGAAGCGCGTATTATCAGGTTGAATTGACAGCAAATTCGCAAGAAGAGACAGCGTTCTCAACAAGATCTGGGCAGTTCTGCTTTAATAGGATGCCATTTGGGATTGCTGCTGCTCCAGCTACATTTCAAAAATTAATGAATATGGTTTTAGGAAAATTATTATGGAAAATTGCTATAGTGTATTTAGATGATATTTTAATATTCTCAAAAGACAAAGAAGATCATATAAAAAGAATAAATGAAGTATTAGAAAAAATAAAAGAAGCAGGATTGAGAATAAATCCTGAAAAATGCAAATTTTTGGTGAAGGAAACAAAATTTCTTGGTCACATTATAACTTGCGAAGGTGTTAAAGTCGATGAAGCTAA
>CAUHTR010005445.1:0-28106 GCA_959609185.1 Schmidtea polychroa | reverse complement strand
AAATATTGATTTATTATTGATTGGTAAATGATTGGTGCTGTTATTGATCTGAGATAATAACCAATCAATAAATGGTTCAGTTTTCTCATCCAAAAATATTTTCAAATCTCCGATTAATTCTTCTCTAGATTTGAAACGTTTGATTAACATAATTACGTAATCAACTAAGCAATTGTCAATTTCACATTGTTGTGATTTGAAATAATTTAAAATTATATTTTTCATTTCCATTTTTTGTTTGTTTTAATTATATTTATAATAATAAGTAAATAGGAAGATTTAATAAATTTTCTTTGATTTTCATCCAATTAAATTAAAAATATATAAATATTGTTGGTTAAAGAAATAAAATCAAATGGATTTACTTTCCTTCTGATTATTCAGGTGTGTTAATTTTAGTACAACAATTCAAGGTAGAGGTTCAAATTATTTTCCAGCATAACTGAGTTTAATCATCTAATACCAATTGAATTTTCAACGTTGGAGCTGTATTAAATTGGCGATTTATTCATCATTACACGAATGTTTCTCTAACGCGTTGAGTTCGTGGGCGCGCAAATTTAACGTCCTAAAAAAAAATCAAATTTTATTATAATATACAGTAAGGCCCGTCGGGCGTTAGGGGAGAGATTCTCGACCCTCTGATGTCTAAGGCTTTTGTGTTCATTCCAGCGAACGCTCAGCCGGCGTTCGAGCGTTAAACGAGAGATCTGATGGGTTGATGTCGGGTTGCTCTTTCCTGCAATTGTGATGTCAGCATTTTTAGACGCTTCATAGTGTTATTTATTTTTGTTATATCTATGTTTATTTCTTGTACAACTTCTTGAATTTGTTATTAATTTTATTTGTAGTTTTATGTTTATTTTGCTCACTTTGCTTTGTTTATTTGATGTATTTACATTTATCATTTTGCATTTTATTTTCCCAACATATTCTGGCTCAGAATCCCTCTTTTTTGTCTACATCAGTTTTTGCCCAACAAAAGTGAATATAATTTTCAAAAAACTTTATATTTATATACTTTTATTTATACTTTCTTCATTTTTAAATGATGAAATTTGAAATCTGCCAAATTGACGAGTTTCATAAATCTAAGTAAAATAATTAATTTTTAAAAATATGGAATTTTCTAAAACTTCAGTATCACCCAATTTCATTCCTTTAGCTTTCATGATTTCCTTTGCACCACCTAAAAGGCTGTAACATTTTGGCAAAATGAAAACCCATTCTTTGTATTTAACTCGCTTGGGTTCATCCTTGAACTTTCCAATTGCTGAATTCAAGTCCCTTTTGTATCACTCGGTCATAACCTTCAAAGAGTAAAAAAAATCTATTTTTTGGTCAAACTTCATTTAAAAGATCGGGACTATCATGGAGTAGTCCAACGTTTCACAAAGGTTAAAGATCACCAAGGTCAAAAGCCCAAAAACTTCAACGTATTGAAATTTTTTATACACATTTAAATTTTTTTTAATTTTAAAAACCTAAAATATCTTTATTTCATGTGCAAATATTGTAAAGAAGGGGAAATATATTTATCTAATAACGTATAAATAACATATAAATTGAAAAAGATATTCAAAATTCAAATTTTATAAAACTTGCCCAATATTTCGCACATGGCGTATAACTGGATGTCATTAAAAAGAGCGAAAATTTTCTACAAGATAATGTATCTTTCAACATTTTAAAATATTTTTGCTAATTAAAATTTTTTTATGGAAAATACTGACTTTTGTTATGCCGTAAAGCATTAAATCAATAAATTAATTAGTGAAAAGCTATATAGTTTTCAATGTTTTTATTAGTCATGTCTTTGTCAGTCGTGCACTTGTTTTGCAATGTCTTACAATTATCTGTGTGGGTTTTATTGATTTAAAAAAGGGTACTTGAAAAAAGAAGATGACTAATTCTAATATTTCAAATTAAAACAATTATAAATTGCTTTAAATAAATTTTATTTAATAAAAACCTGCTCCGAAGAGACAGATGGGTCCTTTTAACGGGACGAGCTTCGACTAGCGGCCAAAACTGAATCGACTTTGTTTGTATAATTCTTTGTTCTTAGCTACGTACTTTTTTTTTTAAATATTATTTTGGAATTTGGTTTTGGATTTTTTAGGAATGTTTGCTTGGACTGTTAATTGGGTTACTTTAAGATGTTGTTAGTATTATTTTGAAATTTCTTTTTCTGGATACACTTAGGAAAGTTGTTGTCTGGATTCAGCTACTGAATTTAAGGAATTTTTGGCTTGGAATGTTGTTATTTGGACTGTTGCATTTTATAATTCACAAATTCTTTAAGTGAAACTCAAATCAAAAAACAAATAAAAAACAAACAAACATAAAAGTAGCCATCACAACGCATAAAAAACATTACAAAAGAGCCATCACAATGTATAAAAACATTAAAATGGAGCCATCACAAGACACAGTTTAACAATACGAAACCATATAAAGGCGCAAGTTGTAAGAACGAGAACTAGGGAAATATGTGAATAAAATAGGAAAAATAAAAGTAGGTATAACATAGGTATAATAATAGTTAATCATATAATATGTAATTATGTATTAAATTTAATTGCCTATCATTACTTTTACCTATTTATCGCATTAAATTAGATTATGTAGTTTTGATTTTTGGTTCCCTTTTTATTATTTTTTTTATTTTTAAAGGGTACTGTTGTAGTATTATTTTTTGCGTTTATCCTTAATGGCCTAATTTCTAAAGCTCCTGAGGCCAGCGTTTCCTTTCCCCCTAAAATAGTTTGGAAATATTGTTTCCCAAAAATATTTGTGTCACTTATTTTCTTATTTTTATTTGCAGTGTATGCTTTAAAAAGCAAAATCGCTATACTTCTTAACGTTATTGGCCCATGTCCTATCAAAGTGATGCCGAAAGGCATGTTATTTTTAATTGTTTTTCTTTTTCTTTCAAAGTCCGCTATGCTACTAATATTTTCCAAATCTGGGGTATTACTAGTGTTTTTGGTGGTAATATTCGTGGTACTAATCTTCTCATCAGGAAATATTGTTACACATTCATTGGGATCGTTCTCTACTGTACTCATAGTGTGACGGGTATATCCTTTCTGAAAGAGTGAGAAAAGGTCTATTTCGGTGTTAGTAATTTCATCAATATCTATGTTTATATCAAATTTAAATATTTGGGTAGTCTATATTTTATTACTGTCTATAATGTTGGTATTATTATTTATTTTAAAGTTATTAATGTTTGTTTGTAATATTTCTTCCGTTATGGTTTTGGTGTTAATATTTTTTAGGGGTTAATCAGATGGGCTTAGTGACCATTGTGAGTTATTTTAGGTGTTATCATGTTTGTTTTTTGTGCTTGTGTCGCGTATCTATTATTATTTAAGAGGGGTTTGGCAGTGTTATTTAATTGTGTTTTTTAGTTATAGATTTGGTTATGTATTTATGTTTCACTTGATTATTATGTGGTATTTCTATGTTGTCTTGAGTTTTGTATAATAGTTTAGTGAGTTGTTTGTGTGTAAGGTTTAGTATATTAAAATAGTCAATAGTAATATTGAGGTTTGAGCTTTTTGTGTTGTTTTTGAGTTGTTTATGTTGCTTAAATTGTGTAGGGTATTAATGCTATTGGATTTGCTGTTGGTATCAAGTGTTTTTGGTAAAAATTTTGTTTTAAAGGGTGGTACATGATTTGATTGGGGTTGATTATATTAATAAATGTTAAGTGTATTTTGTTAATGTTATCAAAAAAGGTTTGATATATATTTTCGAGTTCATGTTTAGGATAAATACGTGAAAATCGCATATGTATATCTTTAAAAAATTCGTCGCCTATTATTTTGAGGTTTGTTATGTGGTTTGTATTGTTTGTCCTTGACGAAAAAGTATTTCCTGTAAAGGTAGTATTATTTGTGAGCCGGTCGTATGCCGGCAAACTGCGTCCGCTAAAAATGGTTTCATTATTTCCTTTTGGTATATGCGAGACGGCCGTAGGGAGACGAGCTGGGTCCATTAATAAATTTTTTTTCGTCCTCCGCAGGTTTTATACCTTTGCAAAATGGCAAGGGTTTCGATAATTTTCTTTCTTATTCAAACAAAACTGAATTAACTAAAAGAATTTTAAAAAAATAAAAAAAAATTTTCCATGTTCATAGGGTCTAAAATTAAATTGATATTTAAATAAATTAGTATATTTTTAGTATATTTTTTAATATTTCTGTTAAAACTAGTATTAAAATTAAAATTATCGTAGGTATTATTTTTATAATTATTGTCCTTATTAAAATTATCTTTTGACTTATAGATATTATAATGTTTTATATTAAAATTATCTATATTTTTAGAATTTTTAGAATTAAAATTATTTTCAAAGAATGATTTCACGTTTTTTTTATTTTGAAAATCCTTTTTAATATTAAAGTCGTTATTTAAAACGAAATCATTCTTTGAAAGGTTATTATAAAAGTAATATTGAAAATTAAAAACCTTCATTATATCTGCCCAGGATTATTTCATTCATATATCGGAGAGTACTGGGGCTTATGCTTTTAATGCGGTTGCTGACATTATTCAAGTGGGATTCTAGATGGGATCTGGAGTGCTTTTTCCTGCAAAGAAATCAAAAAGATGTTTAAATTTACAAAACTTATTCATTTCTGCCACAGTGTCATCGAATGCTATATTGAACAATTCAACTAAGCTCTGGGAACTTTCACTTGAAATTTTTCCATGTTCATGGAGTCTTCTACCGTCTTCCCCGCATAATTGGCGCGCGCTAATTATTATTTTGACCCACAATTCTTTGTCCCAATTTTACTTCAAATTAAATTGTTCTATTACTCTGCCATGCGCGTAATTTAGGTGTCTCGGAGTGGTCAGCGGATATAGTACTATACCTCGAAATATTTGCGCAAGGGTTCGCCCTTATTTCCCTGTCTTGAGTTTTAATTTTCTTATCATGTTAACTTTGAAATTTTTAACAGGGATTCGATCTGATGTTTCGGTTTTTATTTTTTAGTTTTGCTCCGGGTTCAAATCGATACTACTCTTAAACCATTTGAGGATAAACCCCCATTGATTCCCAGTTTTATTTAATCTATATTAGATCTCCTTATAATAGTCGTCTTTATTTCAACTATCCTTCTAAAATTTGAGGAGGATTTCACCTTTTTTTATTTTTAGCTTTTATATAACTATCATCAATATTTATATGTTTCCAGAATTTGTGCAGGAATCGGGCCTTATTTAAAAGTTTTTTTGGTCCACCTTAGCTTTTCAAAATTTAATATTATTATTATTTTTGTTTATCATTTTGGTGTTGGTCAAGTTCTTTTAATTGTGTTTAGTTAGTGTTTTAACGTGTTTTAGTTTAACTTTACTTAATGTTATATTTACGTGCTATTATAACAAATTAATTCGATCCTACTACATGTATGTGGGCTTAAAATCAGTTTTTGCCTAACAATAATGAGCTTCTCTGATCATATTTTATGATAAGTGGATTCAGTCTCTCGTGGATTCAAACTCCTCTTATGGTATTGATAAGAGCAAAATAAGCTCGGATATAGCCTATTATAAAAATTTGTATTGAATATCATAACAAACTTAATTTAAATCAGCTTAATCATCCTTTAGGAACATGAGAATAGTAGAACCACTTGTTATTTATCCACGGATACAATATAGATTTAGAGATTCGAATGACGATCGTTGTAATCTGAAGTAAGAGCTTCGTCTTGTATTTGTTTCATGTCCATGACTGAGATTGGTAAAACCAAACAAGCGGCCATAACTAGACGTAAAATCGGTGCATTGGTAAGATTTTCACGAATTAAATTTAAATTGGTCCAAAATCGTCGTTTTGATTTTCTTTTCCAAATTTGAAATGCTTACTTATATCTCCATTAGGTTAACTTAGAACACCGATAACACAGAAATATATGGAGAGCAAAAAGATTGATGTTGATTCAATTATACATCCTATATTGAGATGAAGCGGTACGAAGTTCCACAAATTGTTACGATTCGAGAGCTTTGAATACATTTTGAATTTATTTTGATCAATTGAAAAAACAAGGTGGCCAGAATACCATAATATTAAAACAACGTAATTATTTGTTTATTTTATCAATAATGCATTTGTAATTTTAATTTAAATAATTAAAAGAACTTAATAAAATTAAATAAAATTAAATGAGAATGTTTCATGCACTACATACCATACAACCATTTTTCATTAACATGACGATATTTTATAATTTTAAATTAATACATTTTTTTAATATTTATTTTCTATAAATTTAAAGAAATTTATAGAAATCAAACGCAGTGATGTGTGAGATATGTGAACTTCGATTGTTGCAAGATGAAATGGTTGCCTCAGATTTCAATTGCCATAAAAATTGTTTTAGATGTTTTTGGTGTAAAAAGAAATTGAGGTATTTTAATTATTATTTAATGTTTAATTATAATTTAAATTTTCAGCCTAGATAACTATAAACTGAATATTAACAAATTGTGCTGCCCCCTTCACTATCGACTTTCATCAAATTAAAATTATTTTTACTTGATTTACATCTGTGTTTGTTATTTATTTTAAAATTAATTAATCTTGATTTTTAAAATTTTTATAATATTATAGTTTGTTTTACTAAACTATTTGAATTTTTTATTCATTAACTTTCTATTCAAAAATAGGAAACTAAGTAGAATTTTATAATTTGCTTTTTGATAATTACATCATGACAGCGCCTCCTCCTAAACCAATCAAGCCAGGTATAATTAGATTTCAAATTTATTTAATATAATGAAACGATTTAGGACAAGTTAAAGTTGTTAGGGCTATATATACTTATGAAGCACAAAGTGTAAGAATGTTTATAGATATATTTATTTATTATATGTACATTATAATTTTAGTAATTAGGAACAAATTTATAATTTATACTATAATTACATTAATCATTACTTAAGAAATTATTTTAAATGTTTGTCATTTTAATTAAATTATTAAAATTTTATTTACTAAATATTTTCGATTCATTTCCTGAATTTTTATGATATTTATAATTTCTTTTTTACATATATATTTAGATCTTATTTTTTATATTGACTTTATATTTTTTCTGTTATTTTATTCATATCCATATTCTCTCATGTGATAATAATGAACTCATACTTCCTAGATTTGTACAGTGTCTTAACGTGACCTAATGAATATATTGTAATCTTAACAATGGTATAATGATTGTAATATACAACAAATTTACGAATAATTGATTTATCTAATTCGGTTAGAAATATATGACCAAAGACTATCAATTAGGATTACATAATTCAGTAAACTTTATTTCACCTCAAATTCATCAGATTACTCCACGTAAATTACTTAGAAAACACATGATTGACAAAGAATTGTCCAGCTTAACTGTATGTTTAACAAATTCATGGCAATATATATGTAGTTTAACAAAGACGTATGTTTGTAAAACATAAATGGTATTATATTTACTCAAATAAAATATCATTAGTTAAGATGTATTCAGAAATGTATTTAAATGATACTTTTATTGTGTAAATTGACTATTTAGTCTCTGATCATATATTTCTAACCGAATCAGATAAATCAATTTTTCGAAAAATTTTTTGAATTCAATAAATCGTCGATGCAATTATTGAGTTGTATAATAATTCTAAATGATGCTAATCCTACAGAATGCTCACTAGTTCATGCATGAATTTCAGACAGCGAATATTATTCATTCGTTAATGGCTAATGTAGATAAAAATCCATGTTGTGTTTGGAGAAAGAGTTTCTTACATGATCAATTAACAAAGTATATACCTTGTGGACATATAATAGTATATGTAATGTAAATATTGAAGAATATCATTTACATATAGAAATAATAAATAGTATTAATAAATAGCTTCTGAAGATAATTATTACTATTTTATCAACAGTATTTCTCAACACATAATAAATTCTTGTTAGTAGTAGCAGAACATATTGAGGGCTCATTTTGTTTGTAATAACCTCTTTTCTGTCAATAGAACCTTAGCGATAATACACATTTCTGACAATAGTAACCTGTTTGCAGAACCCAAAGAATAGGATATCCTGAGAGATAATGTTATCTGTATGAAACCGCGTATACAAATATTTAGAAACTGGCTAAAATCATCATGTTTTTATATATCATCTTTATGTCAAATAAATTACATATCGATACCAAACATATAATTTTCACCTCTATTCGTATTACTTTTTCATTTGTGATGTCGAAAATTTCCATACTTAACTAAAAAATACTTATGAAAATACTCAAAATGACCATGTTTCCGTTAAAATACCTATAATTTTGTTCAATGCTACCCTAAACAGCAATTTGTTTATAACATATATACATAAATTATCTAACAAAGGTATCGAAATTTGCTAAATTTGACTTCAAATGATAAGGCATTTCTAGCAAAATTAACAATGAATTGTTCATTGACCATGTATACAGTTCTATAAATTATCAATGAAATATTTTGAAAATTATTGATGAATAAATTTCCTATGAAATGCTAAAAGATTTTGCTAAACATTATTTTAAATGACCATGTGTTTACTGATTAATATATATTTATTGACTAGACGTGCTTAGATACACCAAAAATGACAAAGTTAATCTATATTCATAATTAGTCAAAGGTCGCTCAAAATATACATGTTTTACTAAAGAATTTGATAAAAGTTACTCAGACATTTAAAAATGTTATCTAAGTTATCCATGAATTTCTGATAAATATATATTACCCAAATGAGCATCTATTTCTAATATACATAAGTGCCCTAATTTGCTGAATGGTATCCAAATAATTATGCTTCTATTATAACTATGAATTGGTTAAATGTTATCTCAATTAGGCACACATTGTAACAAATGTATCGAAATTTGCTAAATTTTACTTCAAATTTTACCTAGATTTCATAAATTATCAATGAAATGATGAATTTTGTTATAAAATGACCATGTATTTTTCACTAAATGGCCTAAGAATTTACTATGTGCTACCTAGATGATCATGTTTTTATTGATTAATTTAAATTTGTTGTATTTACTTAGATACTCAAAATGTGATTTTATTAACTATATTACCTAAGAATTCAGTTGCTCAAATATTCATATTTTTTACAAAGAATTTACTGAGTTATACCCTAAATTACCATTTTTTTTAAATTTAATATACCTATGAATTTTTTAAACGATTCCTTAAATATTCGTGTTTTTCTATCAAATATATGCATAAATTGAATATAAATTTGCTGAATGTTACTCAAACGAACATGTTTCTTGATGAATGTCCTAAGAATTTATTAAATGATATCTCCAAATACCCATCATGTATTTCTCCGAAAGGAATATAAATTCTATATGAATTTTTTAAATGTTTTCTCAAATAACGATATATTTCTAACAAATATTCATAATTTACTGAAGAATTTGTTAAAGGGTCCCTTAAATAACCATGCAGTTCTTACAAAGTTACATAAATGATCTATGAATTCGTCGAATGCTACGCCAATTAGTCATATATGTCTAACTAATAAACTTAAAGTATGAATAATTTTGTTAAATGTTACAGTAAATGAACATGCATTTCTAGCTAAATTGATTACCTTGGATCACCATAATAATGAAATGATCCATTGATCGCCAAAATACCGTGTCGGTAACTCTCAATAATCAACTTTGAGTTAGCGGGCCCCTACTTTTAAAGTCGATTTGACCTACATAAAAAACTGAGAAATTTCATGAAACTCTGGAAAATCATTATTTGAGTTGACCTATTTATTTTTACGAAATTTTCTCAATCAAGGGGGTTGGCAAACATATTTTTTGAAAAAAATTCTGTTTTTTGAGTTGACTTACATAATTTTCTTTAAAAAAATTCTACCCGAAGTGGTGTAGATTAGTATGTAAGCGGGCTATGTGAGTTAGCGGGCCCATATCCATCTATTTTTTTGAATTTGTTTAGTAGATATATATCGTTAAATTCAATATCAACACAGGATTAAAATACAAAATAATTGGATTTTACGATTTTGTGCACCAAAGCTCATACAGTGTGATAGAGGGAAAACATTTGAAACCAACCTAATCAAATCACTGGCAGAATAACACAAAATGAAAGTAGAAAACTCGAGCCCATATCATCATTCGGCAAATGAAATGATTGAGAGACCATTTAGAACGATCAGAGATACAATTCAGGTATCTATGAAAGATAAGGTATATAAAAGTTGGACAGAGCAATTTTATGAAGTAGAGTTTTCATTAAACTCAACTAAACAGAGTACAGAGTACCCTAGCTGAAACTGTGTTTGGTAAAAAATTATTTAGAGAATAGGACACTGGTGGGGGGGGGCTATAATAAGAATCCGAATGAATATATGGAAAAACAAAAAGAGGAAAGACAAGAAATAGAAAATAATAAAAACAAAATTATTTACAAAATAACCGAGAATTCTCCTAAGTTTTAGTTAGCAGTTTGGTTTTAATTATAAATATTAGGAAAATCGGTAGGACCCGGGTTTTGGTGGAGCAAAAAAATAGAAACATAAACATAAAAATTGATTATTTTACTTATTTTTTCAATTCCTTACAATGGATATTTTTGAGTTGACCGAGCTTACAGTGAATGAAGAGGATACACTGGAATTTATACTAAAAGAGGGCCTGATACGACGTGTAAGTTACTGTGACGTTGGTGGAAGAAACAATAACTTAGAAAGTGGTAAAATTCTACTCGGAATAAATGGATATGGCACTGTAGTCGTAGATGTTGCCGCTCATCAGAATCTAATTTTAATTTTTGAAGGAAATCACGTGGCATTAAGCAAATGACTACGAATCATGTATTTTAGGGCTATCCTATTGCCAATTGCACAGACATCATTGCAAGTACGGCACAATGAAGAGAGTGTGAATAACTTTATTAACAAGTTTCTCTTATGTAGGGATACAGTTGATGTAACTGAACTGCGAACAGTAAAAAGTATTCTCCTTACTGTCAACAATTTTGAATTGCTTAAAACATCTTAATCGAATAGTCATGGAAAAAACTTGATGCTTCTAATGTTTATGAAAGATTTGCACCGTATTTAAGAATAAATAAACTCGAATAACTTTTTTTAATTTTTTTGTCCCCTTAAAACCCGGGTCCTACCGGAAAATCTTTTGAATATTTTAAGTTATTATTATTAATATAAATCAAACACATGCGGCAGTTAAAAAATTGACCCTATCAATGTGTATAATATACACCATCCAGGTTGGGTTCGTGAATGATATCTTTTGGTCCAACTGGTATTTACTTTGTAGTGTAAAATTCTACTGACTGACAACATCAAGATTTGATAGTGTAATTATTCTGGTAACAAAAATATTATTACTTGCCAAGCTTTATATTCCAAACAAGCGTTTGTTATTTCAATCAAATGTTTATTTATTTGTCGAAAAATACTATCTAATATTTTATGAACATTTATTATGTTTAGGACTAATAAGATTTTGTATTGTGTTCATTTTCAATTTCTGGGTTTTTATGATTTAATTGATATCAATTGGTCTAGGCTTCTTACCCATTTATTATCTATAATGTATTTCGACTTACGACGAAGAACTTTAATATCACTTAAATGTGTCAATCTAGATTCTAGGTCCATGCACAATGGTATTTGCAGGACGCAAGTGTGCATTTTAAAGCCTCACATCTATTTTGTGAACTGAGAGGTACCACGAGTGTGAACTAAGCACAGCTAATAGTATATTATTATAGAAGGCATTGTGCAACGGGATTCTTATATCTGGTTTATTGGTAATTACTATAGGAATGATTGCTTGACACTACTGTAATTAAATGCTTGAATCAATTGTACAATGCAAAGTCAACATTAGTTTAAATCAGGGGTTCCCAAAGTTTTTCATAGGCGGGCCAAAAAAAGGAATAAAATTTTTTCTATTTTTGGTCCCACGTTTAGTGAGTTGGAGCAGTGCATTTTTGAATATTCGTTAAAATGGCATAAGCCTGTATTGCTCAGAGCAACTGGGTAGATAGGACAAGGTCTGGTGGTACAGTTGTAGTGTGCGGCACAGTGCACATTGAAAAAAACGATAAATTCGTTACTGACTCCTTGAAATTGTGTGTTACATTAGATGCGGCAGAAATGATTAACAGTTCTGTATCTATTATAATATATTATATTTCTGTACAAACGTGTAATAACTAGACTAGACATTCTACAATAATCTTTTTTATATAAACTAAACAATATTTTATTAATTCAAACGCTAAAGTTCTCTAAGAATTTATTAAAAATATTAAAATATTTTATGTATTTTATTTGTAATATTTATTATTTATTTTACTATTTACCTATTTATTTTTTAATAAAAATATAATATATCGTATCAATATCGCTGGCCGCATTTACGGGCTTCACTTTGTGAACCCCTGGTTTAAATGATAAATAATAAACGAAATATATTTCAATTACCCTAGTCTTTCGCATTTTCCTTGTCAGATCTATAAAATTGACGATGTATATATTTATAACAAATAGGAAATATATCATGTTCATAGCACCCTGTAGGGTTGACCAAGCACAGGCAGTCAAATGTGCTAGTTGTTCAGCAAGCAGTCTTTTATGAAACCCAAACAATCAGTGGAGCTTTTCTTGTATTTATCACTTCAATCATGTAAACTATTTCGGTGATAGAAAATAAAAACAATTTCTATAAAATGTCTTATGAATTTCCATTGTATTCGTCGAGATAAATACTCACTAAATCTAAACAAATCAGTTACTGAATAATTATTTTCTGATTGTGGACAACAGTGTTGTCCAAACTGTGTGCCGTGAAATTTTTTTTAAAAAATCAAAAAAACCCTGTTTTTCCAAACAACTTAATAAAAGGCAATTTGATTGTGGATATTTTAACAGTTATTTCAAATTTAAATGTTAATCAGTCAATTAAGTGCGAAATTTATTTGTTTACAATCATATTTATATTTCTTACTAGAAATATTGACTATCTAAAATACGTAAGCAGCTTAATTATGTTTATTTAGATTCATTCACTAATTTTTCTAAATTTAAAATTTTTTGCATTAAATTTATTTCAAGTAAATAAGTTTTTCATTTCTTATTAAAAGATTAGTAAAAGTGCAATAAAGAATTGCAAATAAAGCAAAAAAATTAGATGTGCCGCGAAAGTTTTTAAACCAGCCAAGTGTGCCGTGGCTCAAAAAAGTTTGGACAACACTGGTATACACATTCCAATAGCAAATAATTCTAATTCTTCAGTCGAGTATCCCAGAATTGTCCACGAGTTACCATATATTCTGCATCTTACTTTATTGATTATATGCGAATAAAAATCCTATTATATTTTCCACCGTTTTTTCCACTATGTTTATAGTTCTGACATTTTTGATCAATGTTTGTGAATATAAACAAAATTTATTTTAAGGTTTTAGTCCAACAAAGAGCACAGAAAAAAATTCATTTGTTCATGTGTAAGTTAATTGTTATGGCATTTAATTTAGCTGCACGAACTGGAATCCTGCATGAACTATATATTGTGTATACCAGAGGTTGTCGACACTTTTTTGTCATTAGTTGTTGGCATACCCTTACCGATAAGCTTGTTGGAAACGTGCTTTGTTTAATAAGTCCTAAATAGAAGACTTTTTAGAAACGCCTTCAGTACTTACATGAATTTTATTTAAAATTCTTTTAAATATAATTATATTGCTTGAGTACTCCTTAGAATACGCGTACCACTGGTTGGAAACTCTGATGTACAACATTTCAAAATATTTCTTCGACTGAAGTGACGCGTGCTAATTTCATACATTTACTTGGCTTGGTGTTTGCATTTACAGTACATTACAGCAAATCTTGTTATGTTGTTTTTGTTTTTCTAACGTCCTATACGGTTTTTTTATTGCATATTGCTTACATATACAAGATGCAAACGTTACTGACTCCAACTTCTAATTTTTGATTCGCCGTTAAATTAATGTTTTGGTAAGAAAATACATGCATACTAAAGAAGACGACAGATATGGCAGGCATGGAACTGTTTTCCAATATTTTAACACCTAAAATATTTAATATAAAGTATTTCAATTCAGGAAGTGTCAAAAAATGACTAACTACATTTTTTTTCTAACGGAGTTGCTAGTTCTGTTACTTTATTTTGGGATTCATAAACAGTGCTAGTTAATCAATCTTACGAAATATTGGCTGATACACCGAATACAGCGTGGCTAATAATATGGCCTGTGATATTATATCGTCTGTCTATTTTGTAAAATTCCTAATTTTAAAATAACAATTTTGATAGGAGTGTTTAATTCAGATTTGGAAAAGAAATTCGAAATCAATCCATCCATAATTTATGATATTAACTGTCATAGGGTGTACACAATATTTACGTATTTGTTATATCATTAATAAGGGTATTTAGACTTAGTAGTACCAATAATAATAATTATTATTATATAGTTGTGTTTTATAACAATGAGGGCCGGATCAGAAGTCGGGACTTCGGGGATTTTCCCCCAGGCCCCGCACTTTCATATTTCTAACAATTATTAGTAGCTAGCGCAAGATTTTGACAACAAATACAAAGTTTTTTACAAGTTGGGTGTTAACGTAGGTCTTTCCCTGCTTGTTTCTTTACATATCTGTACATAAATTTTGATGATATTATCGAGGAATTAGCAATACAAAAGGTTTATAGGAAATAAGAATAAATAATATTATGTTTATTATTGAATATATTGAAGAAATAAATACTTCATTAAATAAATTGATAAAATTATGTTCATGTATCATTTCTTCCTTTTTGGGAGGGGTTTTCGCATATAATATTTTTCCGATGCCCCGCAAAACCCACAGCCGGCCCAGGTAACAATACAGATATTCGGAGATTTATTATCGTTAATCTAAATGCATCATTTTCAATATAACAATGTATGGCTGTAACGCTACTTAAAGGTTTAAAATGAATACTAATTAATTATCATTTATTGATTTTTTTATATAAAATTTTCCACGTGTATAAAAAAATAAATATAAAATAGATTTTTAGAAGAGAATTTTGTGTTTTTATTTATACTCTGCTAGGGTATGGAAATAAATAATTATCTAAGGCCGACATTTAAACATGAAAAGGCCGTCATTTAGTAAATAAATAATTCATCTATAAATAAGGCTCTGGTATTTTATTAAAATTATAAATGAAATTTGATTTAACTACACTTTGGCATGTGAAAATTAATTCAATATTTGTATGAATTTTAATTTTGAGGTGCAAATTCGAATTAAACATTCATTGTAAATTGACTGTCATTTTAACTTGTCCAGTTGACCAAATTGAATTTTTTGAATATTCATATGTAAATAAATCATTTTGTTAATACTTTACTACTTTCTTTAAAGTATTTAACCCTTTGCGGTCCGTAAAAAAAAGTTACCCACCAGGTCCACAATTGTTTTAATGATTTTCTTGAACTAAATTGGATTTTTTAAGGTATTTTTTGGAATTAAAATTTTATTTTATGACAATCATACAATATAAATAATCATTCAAAAAGACTTAACATGGGACCGCAAAGGGTTAAGATCCCTGATAATCGGGATGATAGACAATCTATTAAATATTATTTTAACTTTTTTCTCTTTTGGAGTTAATTTTTTTACGACAGGCCGATGAATTATCATTTGAGGAAGGTGATTTACTTTACATTTTTGATATGATTTCCAGCCCAGATTGGTGGAAAGCAAGAGCTAACGGAAAAGAGGGTCTCATCCCGAGCAATTATGTATCGAAACAAACAGAATCTTTTGATAACCCTATGCACGAAGCCGCTAAAAGAGGAAATTTTGAATTTCTCATTGAATGTTTAACAAATAAAGTATCTGTCAATGGTCTTGATAATGCTGGCTGCACTCCCCTTCATTGGGCTTCATCTGGAGGTCATTATGAATGCGCAAAACTATTGATTGGTACTAAATGTCAAATTGATATAAGAAATAAATTAGGAGAAACTCCCCTCCATAATGCCGCCTATAAAGGACATGCGAGCATTGTAGAACTGTTATTAAATAATGGCGCGAACCCGAATATCTTGAACAACGAAAAAGAATCACCTTATAAATTAGCCAGGAATCCTGAATGTGCTGCTATTTTGCGATCCAAAGGTAAAATTATTAATTCGATTATATTTTTAAAAGTAGCCTTCAGATGCAAAATTCCAATCCAATAATGAAAATTATGTTGACGAAGAAGATTCCGATTAATAATAATTTTATATATGAATCCAGTCTATAATTTTAATAATAATCGATAGAAATTCAATGTATTTATTTGATTAATTATTTAATTATTATTTTTTGAGTAATTATTTATAAGGATTATAATAAATTAACAGTTTATTTTTATACAGGTTTGAATTAATGTGCAATGTTAGGTCTACGTGAAATTAATTTTATTCCATTCACGTTGTTTTAATGAGTGAATTAATGACGGCGGTAAATAGTTTGCAAGCCGACAAATTGTTGGATTTTTTATTAATAATAACTGTCGGTTACATTCTGACTCCTCGTGTTCTTTAATCAAATAAATAATAAATCTTCCCACCTCTATTGATCATATATTTGCAATAAACTCACACAAAATCCTCATTTTAAAATTAATCATTTCCATTTCATCAGTTTGGTTAAATTCTGCATGGATTGTGTTTACAGCTATCGACACGATATAATTTTCATATGAGAACATTATTTCTACAATCAACCTTTTATTATTTACGCTCCGTAATTTACTTTATATTTTGAATCAAAATTTAATTTAAATTTCTGAGCCCATAAAATGTTACCTGTTGGGGTTCAACAAGAGAGGCACAAAAATGAGGTGGAAAAGCAAAAACATCAAATTAATAATTTAAAATGAATATTTTCCGGGGGATATTTGTATGGGCGGATGTCAAACAATGAGATGCAAATATGATGCAAAATAAAGTCAATTGGATGGGGGTCACCTAGAAGGAAATAATTATAAAAAATTAATTAGCTAATAAAAACTCGAGCAGTGTGAGAGGACCCTAATGGTCAATCAATTTAGCTTGAGGCAATTGGTTCCACGACAACTCGTCTACAGACTTTTGATCTACGACATATCGTCTACTGACACTTAGTCTACCACGACAATTCGTCTTTTGGTAAACGAT
Organism: Schmidtea polychroa; assembly: GCA_959609185.1. NCBI lineage: Eukaryota > Metazoa > Platyhelminthes > Tricladida > Dugesiidae > Schmidtea > Schmidtea polychroa. The sequence continues at coordinate 10,820 of CAUHTR010005445.1, read as the reverse complement.
ACATCGTCTAGCGACACTAGGTCTACAGACTTTTCGTCTAAAGATTTTTGGTATCGTTTACCAAAAGTCTGTAAAGGAATTGTCGTGATACCGAGGCAATTGAATCAGCCGACGAATAATTAAATTGAGGTAAGCCTTAAAACAATGAGCAAATTCCCCGAACTAATTATGTCGGTAAGAGAAAGACGGGAGGGGGAAGATTCAAAGTAATTTGATTAAGGGATAATAAACATGACGTGATAGTTATAAAAGTGACCGGCAAGTAAACAGAATCACCAGTAAGTCGAGTAAGAAAAGTTATAGTATAGCGAATTTATCCTAGTGATAAGCCAAATCGTGTGCTCTTATATATATATTTGTTTTTGTCTAACGAGGTGAATGATGACATGTTGGGCACTTGGTACTGCGGAGAAATCTTTTTTACTAATATAGTGATATTATACTGATGTTTATTCTTGTTAGCGGGTTACTGAAAGTTGAAGGGAGACATGCGTGTACCCTCAGCTGTAGATAAATTACATCAAAGTTTATTTTTTCGGAGAACTTAAGAGAGGGTAATGAGGTGCAAGATATGGAGTGAATATTTTCTTTTTATTTCAGTGCTGAAACTAATGGAAAACCTACGGAAGGACCGGGAATTGGGCATCAATAACTGGAGAAGTTGCCCGCACGCATAACCAAATTCAAGGGGCTGTGCCGAGAACTCGAGAGCACCTGGTTTAGCCCCGAAGTAATTAAGAAACGACTGGAACTGATTGAACAGCTCAAGCTACAAAGTGGGCAGGATAAAAATCGAGATCCACGCACTAAAGATCCAATTTCGAACATTTGAGACCCAACAGAATAAGAAGGTCGTCAGTCTCATGTCGCAGCAGCCATCCAACCAATGCTTTCGGAGCTGGCTAAAATCCATCCACCGGCACGGCAACGTCAATCCAAACGAAAGAGATTAAGTCGCGATGTTAGAGCCCGACTGAAGAGGCTCCGGCTAGCCGGGAAGGATCACCTGGCAGAACAAGAAACAACTAAGTAGTGATATAACATTGTAGATAAGAGTCTGGCGACAATATGTTTGTGTAAATAAAAATATCTAGTACCCTGGGTAAGCGTTGATGTGTCGGTCTGATGAGTTTGTTGAAGTTTATGGAGTTTGGAATCGGACATAAATCTTTTTACCGATAGTCCGTGAACTCAAGGAGTGCCCGACAGTTATAGTGCAGATAGTACGCTCACTTTTTGCGAGTACTCACCCACTTGGTACATCACCAACGTTGATCATTCAACGGGTATCAAGCGGTAAGATATTGTTTGTATTCTGGGTTACGCTGGATGCCTACCTGTAACCACCATGTGAAATCAACAACAATCAAAGACCTGTGGTAGTCTGTATTCGAAATTTCAAGGAAACAGTAATCTATGACAAGAGGATCACAACTAGAACCAAAGGTCTACACTATTACCCCAAAAAACAGAGTCAGGCAAGGAAAACAACATCGGCAACGAAGTAGAGTATCGAACACTCGTGGATATTCAAGATATTATATGTGGAAAAATAATAGTGGGATATGACATCATGAGCAAACTGGACATGGACAACGCAGGACTTGGACAATGTGATGGGAGTGAGAGAGATAGCTAACGACGCATTCATGACATCATTCGTGAAAAACGTAGCTCCTCACAAAATTAAATTATCAAATATGGCATACCCAGTTGTGAAACATCATAAAAGATGTTATAAAGACAGAGCGATCAACGAAGGATTTTNAGATCTCCTTACACACTTCATAAACCGAAATACATACCTTCGAACGCTATAACATAAATATCTAATATCAAAATAAATATAAATATCTAAGTATATACTGTTGGGTTTTTAATCCAAGTCGGTGCTACGATCTGACTCCTTTGTGTTCTTTTCCAAATGAATAAATAAACAAATAACCCAACACAAAATCTTATTGACACTGACGCAGTTACACTTTTACACTTGTATTAGTTTATTCACACTTGATACAATCAGGTTTTGTCTGCACTTTTCAATTGCCAACAAATCTCACGCAGGGGTAGATCTTCCAACGGGAGATATCCCTTTCTGGTACGTTCGATTTTTTTAAAATGGTTTACTTTCGACTAACTTTAATATTTCCTTTTTCCCTCTCGTCAACTTCTGTTTTCTTTTCTTCGACCAACTGGCATTTTGTTTTCTTGTCAGTTGCTTTTATACTCGCTTGTTAATTGATTTTATTTTTGCCAATTATTTTTGGTTCTATTTCCCCCGGGCTTCCTCTTGGAGGTCTAATTTAATTGAAGGGAATTTGCTCATTCCCTTTGACGGCGCTTTTTATCCGGCTAAATTAATTGCCTTCCCGAAATTGGATTTCTCAATTCGCTCGGGTTTTCCATTGTATCGGGTTTCCCATTAGCTCGGGTTCTCCATTAGCTCGGGTTTCCCATTAGCTCGGGTTTTCCATTAGTTAATTAATTTTTAATTAATTTTTGTTTTTTGTAATTTATTCCTTTTAGGGACCCCCCATTGATTTTATTTTATTATAGCTGAACTCGTCTCATTATTTAGCATCCGCCCATACCAGTTTCCCCCAGAAAATATTAATTTTTTAAAATTTTTGATTTTTAATTAATATTTTGTACTTTAAATTTTTATTTTGAATTTGGTGTTTTTATCGATTTTCACCTCATTTTTGTGCCTCTCTTGTTGAACCCCAACAATACTATCAAACATAACAACAGGGTCATTGCATAATTACGTAGCTCCAAAAATGACCATTTTTGAACCACCCTGTCACTTTTGGTCACATTTCTGTTAACCTATCCAACGACCTCCATAGTGACGTCATTTTATTGTTCAAGAAATGAGGGTAGCCTAGTAGCCAACTGAAATATTTTAAAAATGATTAATTAAATTTTAAGGCGATTGCCAAATTTTAAAATTAATTATTTGATAATGAAAATTTTTTTAATTAGAACATTCAAAATGAAATTGACCGTTCAGTTAATATTAATTGAAGTTTTTAATTGGTTTTACAACTTTTAATTTTAATCTTTTGTTTAATTAAACCAATTTGTTTTTTCAACTGTTATTCCTAAACATTAATGGCGGTAAGTTTTTGGAAATTATTGTTTTTCCTTTTATATATATATATATATATTAACAAATAATATTGTAGATGCATGATATTTCGAAGTCTGATAAACGTTATGATCGATCTGAACATCGAGTGAAAAAAGAGAAAAGTGATAAACATGAACATAGACACAAGCATAGTAACGTAAAAAAGTCAAAACATAGACATAGAACAAGATCTCGTAGTGTTGAAAGGAGATATAACAGAGACAACTATCACAGCAAAGATCGTTACGACAGAAAGGATAGGAGATATGATGAAAAGTATTACAAAAAACATGAAGACTTTGTTGATAAATATAAAAATAAGAATTCTGATTTTAATGATATTTCAGAGCGTAAATATAAATCTCAATCTAAAAGACATGAAACGGACCGCAATTGCAGAGCAACTACACCGGATTCTGATAATCAAATGTAATTTGATTTAATTTGATTGTAATATTTATTGTCAATTAGGAAACGAATCTCATCATCTGAACTCGATAATGATGAACTCTTAGAGCATTTAAGACAACGACGTCAACAATTACTAGCTGTAAGTAAATTTCATTTTCATACTTTAATATTCTCAAGCACAAATAAACTTAAGTTAACCCAATATTAATAAATCGCAATTTTACAGTATTATTTATGTCAAAGATAACATTTCTTGATTTTGTTTTTTTCCAAATCTGCTAAATTTTGAAAGTGAAAATCGAATTTTTTGATGATTACGTGTCTTTTTCAAATATTTAACTATAAAATGTTTTACGGGATTTGATCAAAATATGAATTTTCTAATTTAATATATTTTAATGATGCTTAAAAAGAAATTAGTGTAGAAAGTATGTGGTAAAAGAAATATGATAGATATTAATAGATCAATAATAAATAGAAATAATATTATAAAGTGAGCAATATTGAATTAATCTTAAAAATACTTTTTTTATAAATATAGCTTTAATGTTTCCATTATCTGACAGCCTAAATAGATTTCTTGAATTCTTCATCTTTTAAGAGCTTAAGTTAAAATAACTTTAATAAGTTGAAATTTCTTATTTTCTGAAACACTTAGCTTATACTTTAATAAATTTATATTTTTATTTTAGATTTTAAAGTTATTATTTCAGTTATTCAGTTAAATCCTATTACTTGATAGATCAAAAAAAATGGTGTGATAATGGTTTTTGTTAGAACATTCAGATTCATCTACCATACTGAATTACCGTTTGAAATTCGAGGATTAAGTGTACTGATGAGACATGTAATTATTTAAATGTTTATGAAGTGCTTGTATTGAATTATTTGTTTAACATTCTCCCGTTAATAATTACTGTGACTAATTTATTGAATTCAGGAACTTCAAAATCAGGAAAGTGAAACCCAGGATGCAGTGTCGGTTAGTACTAGTAATTCAATTAATTCTCCAGAGGAAATAAAATTTGATTTCGACACTAATATATCTACAAACGGATTAGCAGAGGAAATTAAAGAAAATGAAGGTAAATTTATTTATAAAATTGAATTAAAATAATAAAAATATGAACGATATCCAAATTATCATTTAGATAATATGAAAGTGGATCTTTAAATCAAAATACTAAATTGAGTTGAATCATTGGTAGGAAAAAACTTTCAGAAAATCATAAAATTGGGTTTATTTATAATTGGCTTGATATCAATTGTGATGAATTCTCCCTGGTCGTCTAGTCTTCAAACTGTATAAAAGCGTAATAATTTGATATTTTAAATTATTTGTTGAATCAAATGATTTTTATTATATATTACACTTGATATTCATTATTTTTACCATAAATCTTTTTAATCAAAAAAAAATATAAAGATTTAATCAAAATGTCTCGATATTTGTTACTGAAATATTTTCATCTTTACCGATTAACTGATTTATAAAAAATTAAGAAAGAATTTAATGGTGATATAAAGATTTGGTTTTTTTATTTGTCATAATTTTTTTTGTATCATTTTAAGAGTGACAATCAATATAAAATGACACTTAGTTTAAAATTAAACTAAAAACGCTTTATAATTGTACCGTCGTTTGGTTTTTACGATTACTGTGCTTTATTAAATGTTTGAAACATTTGGAGGTTATTAGTAAAGTAGTAGTGCCACTTAATAAAATAAAAGGTTCTTTTTAAGAGATAATTTTTTTAATTGATTAATAATTAGTAGGTTTCACTGAATGATTGGAAATTCTATTTCTAAAGTTTCACGGCATTTTTCATTTGAAACAAATCTGAGGGAGCTAAAGGATTAATATAATGTTTTATATGGAATCAATTTTATATTAAAAATCAATACTTATAATATTAAAATTAGATAAAAATGCAGAGTTTAATTAAGGAAAATAGAATTAAATAAATTTTTAATTGATGAGCTACTTTCTTGAGAATCGTTCGTATTTTCATTGGTTTGTCAAAAAATAAGACTCGTTAAATATAACCTTCACTTTTAAAATTCTAAATTCAAGTTAATAATAAAATATTCAATGAAATTTTAGTTTTAGAAATAAAACCGGAACCTGAAATACAGAAGGAAAATACAGATTGTTTCGACATGTTTGCTGATGATCTTGATATTGATTTTAAAGCAAAGTTAACAAAATTTGAAGGAACTCATGTTGAAAATCATTCCTTAAATGACAATTGGGATGACGACGAGGGATATTATCGTAATATCATATTTTAATTTGTTACAATGTAAAATGTTATTTTTTTATTAGGAATTCGACTTGGTGAAGTCTTAGACGGAAGATACTCCGTTTTTAATCTCACCGGCAAAGGAGTATTTAGTAATGTCGTCAAGGCTAGAGATTCAATGAACACTAATCAGGAAGTAGCCATTAAAGTGATTCGAAACAATGATATGATGTACCGATTAGCCTACATATTAGTTTGATTTAAATGATTTTTAGGCATCGAATCGGACTTAAAGAAGTTGATATCCTTAAGAAGATTAATGATTTGGACCGCAATGATAAATTCCACTGTGTTCGTTTGCTTCGTCAATTTACACACAAGAACCATTTATGTCTGGTATTTGAGTCTTTAGAGTAATGATTATAAAAACATTTGTTTTTAATTTATATATCAATAATTCTAGAATGAATCTCAGAGACGTATTGAAGAAATACGGTAGAAATGTCGGTTTACATATCACTGCTATACGATCTTACGCACAACAAATGTTACTTTCATTGAAATTAATAAAGAAGGCAGAAGTTCTTCATGCTGATATAAAACCAGATAATATTCTTGTTAATGAAAACAAAACACTTTTGAAATTATCGGATTTTGGTTCTGCATCAACATTCGAAGACAATGAAATAACAGAATATCTCGTATCTCGATTCTATCGGGCTCCTGAAATAAGTATATTAGTTTCTTTTTCAAATTAAGATAATCAATTTTTGTCAGTGCTCGGTTTAAAATATGATTACAATATCGATATGTGGTCAATTGGTACAACTTTATATGAACTGTTCACCGGACAGATCATGTTTCCGGGGAAAAATAACAATGAAATGCTCAAACTAATCCAGGATGCTAAAGGTCGATTTCCGAATAAGATGATCAGAAAGGCGCAATTTCGTGATAAATATTTTGATGATCAGTTCAATTTCTTGTTTAAAGAAATCGATAAAGTTACAGAAATGGAAAGAATCAAAGTTTACCGTCCTCCGCAACCAGCGACGCTGAGTTTTGATTTATTTATAAGATCCAAACAAACAGATGATGATGTATATAAAGTCAAACAATTCCGAGATTTTTTAGATAAGATGTTACAATTAGATCCCTCCAAGCGCGTCTCCATAAATGATGCTCTTAATCATCCTTTTATTACTGAGCCAATGAAAAAATGATTTTGTTGTAAATAATAAATGTATATTAAATTATTTTCATTTTTTGTATGAACTGATTTTTCGTTAAAATTTGATCTAAATATTTTTTTATAATTAAAAAGGTTACAGAATCAATTCAAAAGTATTAAAAAAGATTCAGCAACATATGGATAAGAAAGATTTTAGGTCAAAATAGCCACTTCGACTTTATATATATCAAAAAATTTTACTCTTTTTTACTTATGCGACTTATACGTCAGTAAATATATAATTTTTAAAAAATAATTTCATTAAATGGCCATATTACAATATTAAAAATTACTTCAATTTAAAATAATAAATAACACATACAACTACTTTTCAGCCTCTATTTAATCGATAAATAAAGATTATGGCGCTTTTGACACATGAAAATAATAAATTAAAGCGCTTTTCAGAAAATAAAAAAGAAAATGATAATTATCCAAAATATATTTCAAAATTTATTGTTGTTTTCTTCCGAAGTTTTCACTTAACATTTTGTCTTTTAAAGCGAGTCTATTGATAGAATCATCAGACTCTCCCATTTTGCGAATATTTCCAGAAATATCGTAAGAAACTTTATTTCCAGTCATGGTTCCCTTTTCAGGATCAGTTTCAGCTAAGCAAATTCTGATAGAAGCATGGTCCTTTGCGCCAATAATTCTATTTGAGGCGCTGCATTTTCTTGGGATGTATGAATCAACAAAAACTCCGAGATCGTTAATCATCCTAAAATTATTTATGAAAAATAGAAACAAAATGTATTAAAGAATCCAATATCTTACTTTTTAAATAAAATTAAAAGTTTATGATTAAGAAATTTAAACAAAATTGTTTTTGATATTTTTTAATTTAATTTTATGAAAAGTTTATTTTTTATAAATTATTTAAAATGTCTAATTTCTTTAAATAATATTTCTTTTTTTTTAAATCGTTCTATTAATAATTTAATTTTTTAATAAATAGCTTATAATTATTATGTTATGTTCGTATAGTAACAAGAAAATATGTTATCATAAAGCAACGTCTTTCAAAGATAATAAACCAAACTTTCATGTTTTAATAAGCTAACCTATAAAAACCTTAAAACACCTCTGTTTTTACTTCTATCAAATCCTATCAAATAAGTACTCTATAATTATACTTTGTTATAAAAAATTGCTTAAAATTAAAAATTTCAATATGAATTTTAAAATTGAATTAATAAGGAGAAATAAAGGTTATAAAATTTTAAATGAATGAATTTAAATTTGAAGTGTTATTGAATATTTTGTATCTGAAATTGATGTATATTTTGACTACTTTTCAGCCTTTTCTCATTAGCATTATTTATTCGATGAATGAATGTAATTATAGGCTCTTTTGAAAATAAGTAGCACCCTAATTTTAAATTTTAAAGGGAAATTATGAAATATTTGTGACAGTATTTAAAATGTACCGAATAATAAAAGCTTTGTAATAGATTCTGGTTCATTCATGTGCTGAATGTATGTTTACGTTTACGTTTGTTAGGTTGAACCGGTGGGTAGATTTCGGCTGCACGCAACACAACGAGGTCCAAGAACACAACCGATCCTTTGAATTTCTAAGTGGAGATGTTTTGCAATATTGTTAAGCTCCAGTAGATTTTTGGATTGGCTATTTAGGCAATACATTTATTCAAGAAAAATTTTAAAATGATAAACTTGTGAAATGTTTTTGATTGCAACATGCAATGCTAACTGCACTCTGTGGCATAAGCAATGCCAAATGGTGATGTTTGGATATATATCTGAAAGCCGAGCAGATATAACTCCAGCTTTACTTTTTCGATTTCCTTCCTTTTCAGTACCGAATGTTTATATTAAAAACTCCTTGATCTCCTTCCACGTTCTCAATTTTGTTGAATCGCATTTCGCCTCTAAATATACATCTTGGGCGCTTCCCTTTAGATATAGGGGTATTCGCTCTCGTGCGACTATGTCTGGCCAGTGACATATCGTAATATATACCTCGAATTCTTTTATAAACGTCTCCAGCTGGTTTATATTTCCATCGAATGTCTCTACTCAAAATTTCTCTCTGAATTCTCCAATATTGACATGAACGTTACTCGTTTCTGGTGGGTTTGTTACCCCGGGTTCATTTGGGTTTACGTCCGACATTATCTCTTGGCACAGTACAGTTATGTCTGTTGTCTCGGATATATTTTCTTCTTCGTCGGTTGATTCGATGTCGCTTATTGAGTCTAATTCGGTTTGTTTAATATCGTCGCTGTTCTCAAATTCGTTAGTTAAACTGTCTGATTCAAATACTGTTTCTACTAATGCTGGTTTCTTATGTAGTTTTCTGTTTCTCTTGGCTCTTTGGATTTCTTCTTTTTCCAATAAGCTGAGGTTTTCTTTACTTTTTTGTCTCGTTCGGTGAGCTATACTAGCAATTTTTCCTCCTTTTAATATCATTTGGTAGATTTTCTACTTCGTCGATTTTCTTTGATTTTCTCTAATTATCGTTTCACTTTCTTTTTACTCTTTACGATTCCCTTGGCCTGTCTAATTCTCTTGAATTCGATTTTATTAATTTTTCTTGATTTCTCGCTTTCGATTGATTTCTCTAGATCTCTTGATTTCTATTGCTTTCTTGATTTTCTTTGATTTCTATCTGAATTGTTTGCTTTATTCTAAAATAATTAACACTTCTAGTACATATCATAAATTCTCTTTATTAAACCCTTCATTTACTTCCCATTTTCTCTTTATTTTATCGATCCTTGACTTCTAATTTTCTAACTTTCCTACACTCACCCCATTTTGATTTTAAGTCGATTTTAAATTATCTATAACTCATATCAATTATCTATGTAGTCGTATCAATTATCTATCCCCTTTATACTCATCATATAAATATAATATCAATCATATAAATATCAAAAAGAAATATATCATTAATCATATAAACATAAAATTCAACAACTCAACTAATATCTATTCATTCGCTTTTCCCCATCCAAAAATTGGTTTCATTTTCTCTTGCGCGGCGATTCTATCATTATTATCCTTTAATCATCTCTTTGTCGCACTTAATCTATTTCGCTTTAATCAATTTCATCTTAATCGTTCATCTCTTTTAATTTATATTCATTTCGTTCATATTTAATCATCGACGCTTCGGTTCACACGACCTCCGCGTTGGCATCGGCTTCCGGCCGGTTTAATAATACTTTTAATCTTTGAAGTCTTTTACGACTCCTAGATGCCTGGGCTTTTACACCATTACACCGCATTTGCGGTCTTCGGTCCCTGACCGGTTTGAAATGCCCTAAATGAGGTTTCTTCAACCCCCAAACGCCTTCGGTTTTTACACCTAATATTGTCCCTACCGCGATTAAATTGAGTTGACAGTTGACTTTCGTGCTAATTAAAAATTTAAGGTTCCTCCTACTTAAATTCCTAATCTGCTGAGGCCTCACAACTGGCTCAATTCTTGGCCGCCTATTGAAAAGAGTTTAATACCGGTAACTCTAATCTCATCGCCGTTTTACTGGGCCTATCGGTACCCGGTGTGGGCATCCGGGTTTTGTATCGACCCCTGCTAGCTATAGTCACGAAGAGAAATATCCTATTTATTAGGATTTAAAAAACACGGAAATGCCTAATCGCCTCGATCCTGATTCTCAAAAGTGATGAATCAGATCTCCCGACTAGTGAAGATAAAAGGAAATTGGATATGCAGTTGACTTTCGAACTCCCGCCTCACAACTGGTCCAGTCTTGGTTGCCTGTTGAGTACGAGTCCTTTACCGGTTGACCCGCATCTCACAACCGTTTCACTG
>CAUHTR010005444.1:0-28228 GCA_959609185.1 Schmidtea polychroa | reverse complement strand
TATCGGCAGCCAGTAAACCCATTCAAATGCTCAAAGATTATAGTGTACAGAGGTACGCTAACTTTTCATGAGTATTCCTCAATGCGACACATAACCAACGTTGATCACTCAAGGGTTGTGGATTGGTTAAACAAGTCGTATCTTGGGTTGCATCGAAAACGAACACGAACGGGTAAAATGTGGATTACGTCTGATCCACCATCTATAAAAATGAAAAAAACAATTAATTCTGCCAGAAGTCGAAGAAAAATTCAAGAATTACTAAACAATAATTAGCGTTTAACCTATTGTTTTTATTTATACACTTTTTATTTGAACCCTATGCAAAATTTCCGAGTGTTTTGTAGTAAAAATTAGTTTTGTTTTATTTTCATTTTTGAAATTATACATGCAGTTTCATTATCAATTAATATCAAGAGTCTCTGACATTAAAGTTGTCTGACCAATACATTAGCTGCCGTATGGTATCATTAGCCTTCGTTCAGTGGTATCATTACGGGTTTTTGGAATAGTAAACATATAGATGAACATAGCGTGTATAATGCTGAAATCTGCGCGTAAAACAGTTAAATAGAACTTGAACGTTTTCAGCTTGATTCATGCGTAAGATCAATATCAACTGATCAGAAAGTTTCAATGGGAGTGATAAAAATTTGGTATTCAAAATTAGTAGATGAATTTGTCTATAGGATGCTTGGTCTTTTATGCCAAGATAGCCATTCAAAATTTCTCAGCTGACGCCCGGCTTCTAGTATATGGCTTAACTACATCTGAATTTAAAACATGCTTTCCTAAACATTGATTATTGAAGGCGTCACCATAAGCACACTCTTAATTACTATAAAATAAATTAAATTATGACCAGTACAAACAAAATTTTCTTAATTTTTACTAAATTCTCAGTAAAATATCAAATTTAATGGCCCATAGAAACGTCATAGCAATAAATGTAAGTCAACAATCAAAAAATATATATATATTTATTACATCAATTATTTTTCAGTATTTTTCTACTCTCTTCAAAATATTCATTAGGATGATTGATCGTGATTGGATGATTATCCGGTAATCCGTGAACCAATTTGAAATAATTTCTGCAACTAATTTGAAATTGATTCATTTTTGCTTTTGTAATAATCGATTCAATTTGTTCTGAAGTTGCCTTCACATATTTTCGGAGATTTTGAGCCATTAACTCAAGATCTGAATGCTGAAATGGACATCCATGACAATCTCCAGCTTGAGGTGGATTTGATGAGATAATTTTGAGACAACTATATGGGCCATAATTTACTCGTTTACCTTCTTGTCCATAAGAATGGCGAATATTATATGCATATTTTTTAGCAAATGTGTTAGAGTCACATTTCTCTTCGAAGCCTTTCTTCCAAAATTTGAGAGATTCTTCTAATGGTACCCCAATACCTTTCAAAAATAATCCGTATTGCATTCTTGCCCAATGTTTTACATGACTGTCACGTTTCAAAGCAGAATGAACGTGTTGCATGCAAGGTGGAAAGGATTTTACAGATATTGCATCAATTTGATCTGCAGTTATTTTATCCATATTATTTGCGGATGAATAATCTTTACCTAGGTACCGCTTATTTAAATTTGAAAGAATTGGCATTAATCTATCGTCTTCGTCAATTTTATGAATATTCAATCTTAAATATGACAGTTCTTGAGATAAATAAGTTCGAAAATGCCATAATACTAATGAACAAATATCATTGTCTAATAGAAATGCAAACCCTCTATGTACGTTAACTTTCTGCAATTTAACTAAATCTATAACTCGAATGAAAGGTACTTTATATAAAATTGTATTTACAGTATCTAGTTGAAAAAATTTTTTTAATTCTGTAGGATGATGCCTCTTCTACCAAAATACCATTATCAGACATAAATTTGCGTATCGAATGAGGATTAAGTAATCTTTCCGCATTGAAACGATATTGGAATAAATCCATTTCTTGAGCAATAAACCATTTACTTAGTTCATCCGTAAAACAATATGCCATCCGTAATATATAGTGTGACAATATATCATCGTTAATTGATCGCGAAATATCACTTCCTACATTAGAAACAAAATATTTTCCTAAAGTCGAAAGTTTGGACAGTCGAGAAAACACTTGATCATTATATTCTTCTCTTCCTTTAACATAATCTTCAGATAAATTATCAACACACCTGAGAACTTTCAATCTTTCGATGGCTAAATTTTCTACAATGTCAAGTGAGACAGTATCAGTAGGTGGTACAGTATAAAATTGCAACTTGCTACGCAAAAGCTTTTTGCTTAAAACTTCTTTGTATTCCATCTACAAATTTAAAATAATGATTATTTAATAAATTTCATAAAAATATACATTGAAATTAATTCTTTATCCATGTATATTTAAACAATTAATGTCAAATTATATTTGTCAACTTTTATTTAAAAAATTTATATTTCAAAAATATATTAACTGTATTATAATTAAAAATTAAATATATTTTATCATATTTGCGAATTTTAGTAATTAACTATGACTTCTTAGAACCAGTTATTTTACAAAACAATATCAATCAAAACATCAATCTAAGTTAAGAATTTTTTCATGTTTGTTTTCTTTAAGATTGTCATTAAATATAAAGATGTAAAAATTACGATATACTACGCAGTAATTCGATAATTGAGTGCATTTTTTATAATCGGAACTGATTTAATGCCGAATTATTAAAAGAAATAGAAATTTATATAAGTTTAATGAGACTAAAGGACAAAACCAGACAACTATGTGCAATAAGAACCGAACTCAGATGATCAGAGAATATTCCAAGGATAACTTAAATGATCGGTGATGTCAAAGTCAATGATAAACCAAAGCAGATATGAAATTTAAACCAATACAAGGGTTCGAGAAAAGAAAAAAGTTACATTAGCGAGAGAAATCGTAAACATTAATGAAAACAATGAAATTTCAATAAATATCACGAATTTTGATGAGGAAGACAAATCTAGATTTTGATACAAGCGATGGGACTCAACATATCATATCATTAATAAATGACACTCCTAACAGGCTAAGATATTATTGACCATCGAAGATTAAATGTGGTAACGAAGAGAAATACTTACCCATTACCAGACATTACTGAAATGATACAAAAGTTTATTGGTGCAGCATTTTTACATAACTAGAAATAGTAAGCAAATATTGGCAAATTAAAGACAAAGATGAAGACCGAGAGAAAACAGCTTTTACTATAAGTAAATATTTGTACCAATTGAAAAAAAAGATGCCTTTTGTATTAACAAATGCGCCGGCATCATTTCACAGTTGCATGAATTTTGTAACTCTCGTAATTAAGCAATGTATGGTATACATTGACGATTCATTAATGTTGGCGTTTAGGTAGAAGGTAAACAAGATTGATAGACGGATCATTGGCTCTCTGAACAAACTCCGGTGACTTGTGCATAAATAATTAGTTCACAGTAAGGCGAACACTAGAATGAAAAAAATCGCTCGAGTTAGGGCAGTGTGATTCCTTTACATTGAATTGCTGTGAAAGAATGAGTAGGTTCCGACCACGAGGATGACGGATTCGAGGGGCTTCCTTATGAATTGGATGAAGGAATCAAACTATTGAATTTACACGTTAGATTAAGGTTGCTTATTTCGCTACGACGTATGAATTAGACGAAGTAATAAAATGAATGAAATTAAAATTGAAAGTAAGGTTATAATTGTCACTATAATTGTTAAATTTTTAGTATTTATCTCGACTATCGAATCTTTGACCTGGAACCATTTCTTAGCTCTGATCAACACTATTTCAGCTAATATTTCATTTGCAATGTTTATTTCTGGGGCCCTATAGTGGATGGCCGGATGTTAGAGTCGGTAGTCGTTTGTTGGTATCAAATTCATGACGAACCGGATGTGTCTATATTCGGCTTACGCTATGTTTCATTGTGGAGCTAACGGTGATTGTGTATATTTTAGCATCTACCTCGATGTTGGTGTATGTGAAGAATTTTCAGACTTGTTCTAATTAGTCTAAATTATCTATTGTGTGATGGATTATTATTGTGAGATTTCGAAAATTCATTCTGAACGAAGATCTTCCGACGTGTTGAGAATAAAACCGCTACTATGGATATTTCTCTCGATACTCAGGATGCTTTCTCTCTCCTAGATTGTTCCAATAAAACTAGGAATTCTAGACATGTTGTCTTTTAGCGAACGATTTAAAGATCTTGTTGGACTAAGTGATTCAAACAGAACTAATTGAATCACCATAATTCTACTTCGAAGTACGATGCTGAACGCCTCAATCACTGTGTACTATCAATTTCGATTCTCTCACCCATTCCTATTAAGGGTGATTCTCTGGATGTTACTGGCTTCGGAATTTGTCTCATGAATATTCTCTAACATTAATCTACATTCGAAAATGTGCTACTCGTACTCCTGATAAAAATTTCTATCAGTGATGGACTCGCGTAGCCCCTGCAACTCGACGTCCAATCAACTAGGTGTCTGAAAACACTAGTTGACCCATTGTATGGGAAGACATTAGAGCTTCTCCATCCGTGGCAAAACCACGTTCCAAAACACTATCACGAAACTCCTCAAAACTTCATAAGACTGAATAAAATTGCAAGCAGTACTATGACCAATAAAAATTGTGTATAAGTGCTATCGTTAATATTTAATTTATTAGACCCATTGAGAGAAAAAGATGAAGAACGTTTAACTTTGTTTAAAAATTTAATTTACTATTAATAACATTACAAAAGAGATACATAATACAACAAAAATTACCACACACTTGAAATTCTACAGGTTCCTTGAATAAACAATACAAATCGAATACTTCAATAAGTTGAAATAATAATTTTGACGATTTAGGTGATTCATACAACGACTGTGCCTGAATAGTGAAGCTAGAATTGATAAAAGTTAACAGTGAAAAAGTCATTTGGGATGGACCCTTATATAGTTTTTTCGTTGTAAATTTTGAACAATCAGGATTGGTTTTGGTTATTTGTATTATTATTTTAGTAATTTGTTTTGCGATTTTATTTATTAATATTCTGATTGGTTGGTTTGCATATTTGGTTTCAAATCATATTAATTTATAATTTAAATTGTTTTCTTTTTTTTCGACCCTGGTTGGTCCTTGGCGGCTTTTGAACACCTTTTTTGGTTGGATGTTTTTCTGTAATTGTCTTTTTTCAGCAACCTTCTAATTTCTCCATGCTCTCTATTCTATTTATCGTTACTTCTTGCGGTTTTCTATTTTTGATTATTTTTGTTTTATTTAATTTACCTTGTGCTATTTTCTTTATTTTTGTTTATTTAATGTTATTGTCATATTTGAGTTAACTTAGTGCTTTTTACTTGCTATTTGGGTATCCAAATTGACTTTTTCTCTGTTTTTACTTCCGGTTATTTAAAACAAGAAAATCTTATAAAAAGAGAATTATTTTATTTTAGCTTCCAGCCAAACACTATGCAAGATTTTCCCTTTCAAATAACCTAGTATTGTTAGTTGAATACTTATATCCTTCAAGGCATTTTTATATCAAGCATGGTAAGTGCAAATGTCAAGTATTTTGAAAGTAGTTTGTTTCTTTATTGGCAACCGATATTGCAAACTCTGGCGTCTTTTTTTACATTTTGTGAAAACTTTGATCGAAGGAGTTTTTGTGTTAAGAACGGTTGGAGTTGTTTCACGAATGGTTTTGAATGTACCTAACTAATTGTAAATTGTCCAATTTTTGAGATAATTTCTTGATGGTGTTTACAGAAAGATTTCCAGTGGTACTCTATGCTCTTTTGAAAATTGTGTTGACTAATGATTAATGACTTTCGATTAAGTTAACGGCTACTTCTGCAAATTATTCCACGTTTACAGATAGTAGTGATCTTAGCAGCTGGAAAAGCTAACAAAAGAAAGAGTTTTAAATATTTTCGCCTGCAGTAATTTTTCTCAGTAGCGCTTCAAGATCGGAAATAGCTTTACTGAGAAAGTTAGACGATTTCTGATCACCTATGTTCAAATATTTGAAATATTGATGAATATTATTGTAGTGTTAAATGATAGGGAAAAGGTCATCGACAACTTCTAGCTGACCAAAAATTATAGAGCGGGCCCAAAAAAGTTCCGTGTTAGCAACTAGAACATTAATACTAGATAAAATCAGTCTCAAATTGTTATGGAATTGACCGATTACTGTTAAATGTAGTCCAAGTAAAGACTTGTGCAGATAGAAATAAAATATTGTCAACTGGTGAACTGTAAATTGATCCAACAATATCAGGAAAGACTAATTGTGATATTCCAAATAACTATTTGGTTGTGCCACCAAGAGAGTAAACAGTATTCAAAATGGGTCCATCATTTCCTGAATTGCCACAGAAAAATGCTATACTCACTAACGAATTCTTGTATTATTTGACAAATTAGACCGCGGTTTGGCTGCATATTCAACTCTTCAATATTGAATTTTACTCTATCACAGTTGAGTTCCACTGTTAGTTTGGCTACAAAATCCAATGGGAACCCGATTTCCATTGAACCAAGATAATTATCGGAATATTCTATGCTCACTATTTCTGCTCCCGGTATTATTCAATTACATATCCAGCGGTAATAGATTCAGTTTGAGTTCAATGAGATCCAGAACAACTGGTTATTTCTAATAGCTTGTTATTTTCATGTATATTTATACCAACATTTTAATTGGATGTGTTTGTGAAAGTTATATAAAAGACGAGCATCTAATTTCATATTCATTCCATATTTCTCAGTGAATATTTCAATCAACTTATTTTTGGCTCCAAATTCTTTTTTAATCTACTTTATTAATTTATAAGTAATTTTTAATTACCATTTCAATTTTGGAGAAATTATGTATTTGTATCTCCTCCTTAATTTGACGGCAATTTCTTGAAGTTTTTTAATTATTAAGTATTTTTTTAAATCAATTAAATGTCTGTAACTTTTTACATTGTTATATTTTATTTTTTGTGTTTAAACTTCTATTTTAACTTTAGACGGTACATGTTTATGTCGATGCGACTAAACAATTTTGTTAGTTCTAGTCCATAGTCCACATTAATATTATACATATTATTAATCGCATTTTATATCTAAAACTTTGTTTAAATAATACAAACTGTAGTATTTCAGAAAACTATCTATGTCATTAATACGTTATACTGATATGTTAGATCCTAACTATTAAAAAGTAACATTTGACTTTTTTTAGATTACAAAATGAGATAGAAGTATTTGGTGCTGTTTTTGATAAAGAATTTTCATATGAAATTCGCAATGATTCAGTTAAGCTCATTTTTGATCTTCCGATTGCTTCAGTTAAATATTGTTATAATAATTTTATTAATCTTAAACTGTGCATTACGTGCAAAATAGATTACCCGAAGTCTATTCCAGAGTTTTTATTTTCAAATTATTGGGGGTTAGATGATTGTGATGTTGATGATTTATACAAAACTATTCGACTTTATTTGAAAACTAATATATCACAGCCAGAAGGATTAATTTTTAATTTAATTCAAAAAGTGAATGATTACGTTGATCATAACATACCAAAAGTGAAGTGTTCAATTTGTTTGGACTACTTTACCGATCCATCAGAAGTTTACGTCACTCCTTCTCATCATTATTTTCATCAAATATGTATTGGTAATTATGCAGTTCACCAATTGAATGAATTTAAAGAGCTTGTTGCTGAAGCTAAACAAAATAATAAATTTATTAATGCAAATGAATTACCAAAATTAAATGTAAATTTTTAAATTCAAAATTTTTATGATAATACAACTTAAGATGAAATGTCCACTATGTAAAAATGAGGATCTAGTATTCGATTCAACTCCTCAAAGTGATCTCACAGGTTGGCAAATCAAATCTAATGAACAAGAAAGGGATTTTTTATCAGACGAGATTTTATTTCTGATGTCAGAAATGTCAATGAATAGAGAAAGACAGAAAATGACAATTAAACAGAACGAAATAATTGAATCAGAAAAGCAGAAGCAACGGGAAATGTTGGAACAAGATCAAACGAAAGAAACAGTCCGTGTTTATGATTATATTGATCACAGAAGAGGTCATTTGGGGGCTCACAGAAGGAGATCAAATAATTACAGAGGCCGTCGCGGTTTTGGATACCAACCGAGGAATTATTATAGCAATCAAAATGATTTGTCTCCTTTTAATAATTAGTATCAGAATTTATTTTTGTCTTAACTATTGATTTTTGATTGGTTGGAATTTTGGTGGAAATTCGCGCTTTTGGTGGATTATTTGCAATTAAGATATGCTTCATTGTAATGTGTAGGATTAAAATTTGAAACTTAACGTCTCCTAATTAATTATTAAACCTCTTTCTTCAATCCCCCTGACTGTATACAGAACAACTTATTCACATATTTAGTCATTTTTTATAAAATCTAGCTAATTTATTTTTACATTTTATAAAATAATATCAAAGTACAGAACAGGAACGAGAAAGTCAACTGACACATTAACCCTTTCAATACGATTTTTTTAAATCATGAACATTTTCACAATATTTATTGTCAACTAAGTATGACGAATCACTTATGCAGGAATAGACTTGTTTACGGATTGATGATCATGCAGTACTGAAATCCTAGATCCCAATACATTTTTATTTTCTCTGTAACAATATGTCTGTACAGGATTAAAAGAGCTAATAAATAATAATTTCAAAAATTTATATTTAAACATGTCTATGTGCAAGGAATTTTCAAATTTTTCGTTCTGTTGTAATGCAAGTGTAGATACTACTTTGGTTTTTGAAACCACATTTCACATGATATTAGGCTTGCAGGTGACGCTAGTAAATATTGGTAACAAGTCTGTAATGCAGAAAATGGGATATTCTAAATTGCCTTGTTTATATGTATTAATAGTCTTTGTTTGTTCTCTATAGACTTCTTTATTATTAGGCATCTCGAGGAAGACAACATTCATACCGGCACCCCGTTTGTGGGATCACATTTGTCGTTCGTCAACATGGTTCACTTCTTTTTTTGAATGTGCGAAGAACTGATATCAATAAAATTGTGCAAAAGCAGCTGGATATGGCTCAGACAACTACTTTCGACTGAAATGCATACGTGCGGGAAGACGTTGCTGAGCACCTAAGCTGATGACTGTAGCAGAAGAATGGAGTCGAAGTCACAATCGTAGAAATTAAGGAATCGAGGTTCACCAAGCGCAAGATAAATTCTGATGAGTAATACTACAATGTGGCGAATTGTACCGAGACATTTGTAATTACTTTTTGATCCAGGTTTCAGACAAAAGCGCGAAGATACTGATGAGAAAAATCAAGAATGACATCAAATATGACACTAATATCAAATCAGACAATTTGCGTGCTTATAAGCCGCTCGAATTCGATAAGCCAAAATTCGAGAACTTCAAAGTGAATGACATGTGCAACTTCTTGCATCCAGAAACAGGTACGCATACGCAGACCATCGAGCGCATGGGGGTTGGCTCAGTAGTCTAACAAGAACCACATAAGCACCACACGTAAGCATTTGGAGTCTTACCTAGCAGAGTTTACGTGACACATGTACCTTGCTGAAGGTGGTGTTTCGGGGATTTTTTAAAGGCAATTGTGGTGTTCTGGCCTCAAATGTAGTTAGAAAAAATAAATTCAATCAAATTTTGAGAATTATTTAAATGTGGTCGAGATAATGAACAAATACCACAACTTATTACCTAAATCTTTTTGCAAACGTTTATTAATTAAGTGAAACATATTTTAAATCGAAAATTTCCAGCAATATAAATACAAAATTTAATTTCTCTTCAATTTGTTTAATTACTTCGAATCTATAGAAACACTGCATATACGGTTTTAAAGTTTTATTTTACACTTATTACATAATAATAATTTATAAAAATTAATAATAAAATTTTTATTGGTGTGTAAATGCATTTGTAAATGTAATAATCTTTGATAATAAATACTTATTATAATTTATCAAAAAATGTTTTCTGGAGGAAGTTACATGAGTAGTCCAGTTGATCATTCAGAAAATGTTCGTTTGTGTATGAAACTATCCCCGAATGAAAATAAAGATATATATCGCTATCATAGGAACAAATCTCAATCATTCACGTTAAATAAACCTCCGACTCCATATGCTAGTAATTTGCTGAAAAATTTTAATTTTCAAATAAAAATGATTCTATTTACCAGCTCGTTCCTCATCTGGATATGTTGGTGGCGGTGCATTTACGCCTACGAAATCAACAACAGCATTGAATTATTGTTCATTACGAGATCCAAATTTAGAAGATTACTTCATTAGAAAATTCAGTCGAATTTTATCACCACATTTACCATTGAGGGATTACTACAATTCCTCTGTAGACGCAGAAAAATTGGGTCTCCGGTCAAATTCATTTCGAAAAACAAATTACTTATCAAATCCTGATGAGATTTTATATAAAGTTGCTGTCACTACTGCAGATGTCAAAGGTGCTGGTACAAGTATTCCTGTGAGTTTAATCACATTAATAATAATAATATTAATAATAATATTTTCGAGTATTTGATATATATATATATATATATATATATATATATATATATATATATATATATATATATATATATATATATATATATATATATCAAATTAGTGATTATTTTAACATAATAAGATTTTAATAGCATGTTTTTTTTGGTTAAGTGCCAAATCAAATTAATAATGTAGAAAGTGGAGAGATTTCACACAAGGTTGCTTAATAAAATATTTTTATTAGAAAATTTAAAACCTCCATATGTTAAACATTTTTTTGTCCTTTGAGTGTTCCACATATGGAAGTTTCATTATTTATATTACTGATATGAAAGATTATGAGATTACTATTTATAACCTGTCAAAATGACGGCCTTTTCATGTTTGAATTTCAATATCAGATAATTAGTTATTTATATGTCCTTGTGGTGTATATCTCAAAACACACAATTCTATAATTCTATTTTATAAGATAAATCAATAATTAATTAGCATTCATTTTAAACCTTTAAATAGTATTTTCAATAGATTGTTACATAGAAAATTATGTATTTAGATTATGCAAGTATTTTTATACATATAATATCAGTTAATTAAATCATATATTTATTTACTTATAATATTAATCATGGAAACAGTAACCAAATTAAGGAAACATGGTTTCATACAGCAATGTTAAACAGTCATAAATTATTATTAAATGGGAATTCGCACCAAATTATTTTTAATAATTTTTTAGACCTCCATAAAACCGTTATATGACGAGTACTTTATGCTAATTACTATAATGAAAATCAATTTATATTTTCATCTTTCTGTCATTGTCAGATATACATACGTATTCGAGGAGATAAAGCCAATCTACCAAGAACCCGTTTGAAAAAGCCAAAGAAATCAAATAAAAATCCAACTTCAGTTAAACTGACTCCAGGATCAACCCACATATTTCCAATTAGATGTTCTGATCTTGGAGATCTTGAATCAATTTTGATTGAGGTTTGATTGAATATATAATTTTTTGGAAATCATTCATATTCCACTGCAAATTTGAAGTTTTCATAGCTAGTATGATCTTTTTTATTTTATATTCACTACTACACACTTTTCGAGTTCATTTGTTTTCTTCAATAATACTCCTTTCTATGGATCAGAATATTGGCAAAACCTTTCGTTATTAATTCAGTTGTCACAACAAATTCAGCAATAATTATCTATGAACTTATTGTTAACCCCCTGATATATTTCTCACTTAAACATTTTCATTCGAACATTTTAATGTTTTGTAAAATAAAAACGTATCTCTAATTGAAATTCTGTTTACACTGTATAATATAAGAGAAATCGGCAATCAAAGCATTCGGATGCAAAAACATGAAGGAAAATGACTAAATAGACGGCTTATAATTTCCTTGTTTCGGTCCTTCACTACACGACACCAAACTGAAATTCTTTAATTTAAACAAATTAATTTTCACATTTATTGTTTTAGCATGATGGATTAGAACCTAAAGACAGCTGGTTACTACAAGGAATCGAAATAATGAACGTAGAAAATAAAAGGATCTGGCTATTCACTTGTAATCATTGGCTGTCTCTCTACAAGGAAGATGGGAAGGTGTCTCGAGAACTGTTTGCATTTAAATCAGTAAGAACAAGTAAGTTGTTTGTTTTGGTTTATTTGTCAGAAAGTCTACTAAATGTCTATCAATTTTAATAGTTGGATAGATTTTTGTAGAACACCACTAACCTCTTTGTCAGATCGCCAAGAGCCGATATATCGTAATGAAATTTAATGTCATTGTACAATGTTATAGCTGAAATGTCTATGTGCTGCATGCGTACCGTATTGCGGGTGTCGGTCTGTTTCTATGTACTCTTATATAATTTTATACATCTTTTCATACAAGTTATATGTATGTAAGATATATATATATCAACGGTGGGCAAATGCGGCTCTTCGTTGAGTAAACTGCGGCTCATTGATAATTGAATTTGAAAATTTTACTGCTTTTTAAAATTATTTTGTAGTAGGCGGCGCTTTGTTATAACAACGATATATATATATAGTATAGCATAGTATAGAAATCAGTCATCCGAGTTATTTACATATTGATTTTATGGTGCTTTATAATAATTTCAAATAAAGTTTATCTCTCTGGTTTCAAGGGAAATTTTTACGTTGCTCTAATATTTTGTTTTAATTCGTTTGATATTTTAGTCGGTTCTGTTTTAAGTGTCGAATAAACAACATCATCCTTCCTAACTCAAACTGATTAAATATGTTTTACATTAAAGCTTTCATGAATTTTCTAAGAACTTTTAGAAATGACGTAACAAAAACTTCAATTAATTTGTGAAATTAATATCAAATTACTTTTTATTTTTTTCAACAATCTCCTTAAAATCCTTTAACAACGCGCGAAATCTCGATTGTTATAAAACTATTTGTTCCTTGATCATTAGGAGTCCTTTTTATAACATTTACTATTCGCTCGGCTGAGCGTATCGCACTCCTCAACTTATAGGGCTTTTAATCTATTAAAGTGACCTTGAATTGTAATAATGCTAATTGTTAATTCAATATTGTCGATTTTCAATTGGATGGAGTTTTAGTTCACTTTGATTGTGTTAATATTATATTAATATTTTAATATTTATTTTTAATATTTATTTTAATATTTTAATATTTATATTAATATTTATATTAATATTTATAAAATAATTAAATAACATAAATTTGCTAGTGCCCTACAAAAATTTGCCTTGAACTTTGGTATAGAAATATTCTGCGAATTTTAAAACCTGGTTAAGTGTTCAGTTCCGGTCAAAATAAAGCTGTATTGAATTTGAGTTTTGACTTCAGCAAAAATAAATTTTTCTTTGGTTTCAGCCGAAACTACCAATTATTCATTGTATGTCAATGAATAATAATTATTAACGTCTTTTTGAAATTTTATAGTCCTTAAGGCTTCGGCAAAAATGATAATATTTTTCGTCTTCGGCTGAAGTTACATTCTAGCACCTCATTGCTGCCCTAAAATTGACATTAAAATTCTTATTAAATATTTAATAGTAATTAAAATAAAAATTTAAAATAATTAAATTATAATAGAATACTATAAAAATTGTAAATTAAATGTAAAACACTACTAAAATAAAAACAAACTTGAATAAATTTTACAATAAATGGAATAAAACTGACATACAAACAAAAGAATGAAAACAGCCTCATAATGCATATTGAAATATGAAAAGTTAATTCATCAAGTAAACGCGGTGACACACCAATTCCAAATTGAATCTGTTATAAGCAGGAAAATATTTATGCATATACATTAGTTAAATAAACTTAGGAGGATTGGTCAATTAAACCTACTTGTTTATGAATAAGTACACTACTACTTTATCTGTTTGACTATTTACTATTATAAAAATGAAACACGTAAGTATGATCTACAAATTATTTGCATATAAAATATTTAATTTGGAAGTAGTGTATTGTGAACTTCATTTTACTTTGCTTGAAGAAAATTGGAAATTTATATTTGGTGGCGGACTAGCCACTAGATCCAAACTGTACATTCAGGTCCTGATTAAACAAAAAAAATTACATTCATACCATAGAAACCCTACCGGAAAGAAATATATTGCAACGTTTTAATTTTTATGAACAAACTAAGGCCTAGCCCGCAAATATTCATTTTACAAATAATATTTTATGTGACTGATAAGTATATTTGAGAATTGCATGTAATTTTCTAACACAATTGAATGAGAAAATATTAATAACAAAGAGTTTTTTTAGAATATGAAATTATTGTCATTACCGGAGATATTGATGATGCCGGTACAGATTCAAAAGTATTCGTCACTCTTTGCGGTAGAACTGGAATCAGTCCTCAAATACAATTGGAAAAAGAAAACATCCAATGCTTCCAACGTGGCCAAACCAATAAATTTGTTATTCCAGCAACGTGTGTTGGACCCATTACAAAAATCAGAATCCGCCAAGATGAATCGGGCTCTAAACCGTCTTGGTATTTGGATAGAATATGTATTACGGACTTGAAAAATCCAGAATGGAGATATTTCTTTCAATGCAAAAATTGGCTATCTAAAGACCACGGAGATCATGCTACTGTCAGAGAAATTAGAGGATCCAAAGAAATCATGGGGATCGCATCAAGTTAGTCCTATAATGGTTTGTTTAATTTCAAGAAATGCTTCTTGACAGGAACTCACTACAAAATCTCATTTTACACTGAAAATAAACCGGGAGCCGGCACACATGCGGATATTTATATTCAGATATTCGGTGAAAATGGTGAAAGCGATGTTATTGATATAAAAAATAAAGATGGAATTAAAGAAGGCTCAATTTTTGAACACACACTTCCATTAAAACAATTAGGAACCTTAAAGACGATAAAGGTTGGCCACAAAAACAATAGACCCCAACCTCAATGGTTTCTTAATAAAGTCATTATTAATGATCTCGATCAAAGTCGTGTCTTTGAATTTCCATGTAGTCAATGGCTGTCCGATGTGAAAGGTGAACGTCTCGAAAGAGTTCTCTCAGTCAAAAAAATACCCGATCGATATCAAAGTATAAAAGTTCAAATTCATATAAAATGTTAAATAAATATTCCATATTAAGAATATAAATATGAAATGAAGATCACCACTGGAACCCGAGAACATGCAAGAACAACATCAAGAGCCTATGTAATCCTAAAAGGTCCTGAGATCAAAGATAAAATTTTAGACTAAAATTGAATCTACCAATAAACTTTGGATAGAAAATGCAAAATTCAAAGAAGGTTTTACCGATATGTTTCTAGTGGAATTGAATCAGAAATTAAGTCCTTTAACGGAAATAATCGCTGGGATCAATGCTGGTGGAAAAAATCAGGATTGGTTTCTGGATGATGTGAGCCAGTTTTCATTTCGGTTAT
The DNA here is from genome assembly GCA_959609185.1 of Schmidtea polychroa. NCBI lineage: Eukaryota > Metazoa > Platyhelminthes > Tricladida > Dugesiidae > Schmidtea > Schmidtea polychroa. The sequence goes on along the minus strand of CAUHTR010005444.1, from coordinate 12,678 downwards.
AATAACGAGTTTTAGATTGTTATATTCTGCCCTCAGACTGGAATCGAGCAGTCATTTATATGCGGTAATTGGTTGTCACCTTCAAGACCTGGATGTCAAACTGAAGTCTCTCTTGTTGAAGATCTGAGTAAAAGAAAGCTTAAAACAGTCAGTAAGTTATTTATTTATTCAATTAAACTTTACGAATATTTTTGTTTATTTAAATCTAGCTGATTTCACAGGTGAGTTCTCTTGGTTACAAATAAGTTTTTAATTATATATATAAATGATTTGATTGGTCCAATTATGGTGTTGTTTGCCTTGTGAATGTTGTCTATTGCATCATAATTACACGGGAACTTACAGAATAAATTTCTTAGACAATTTACATATTTTTAGAAAATTGATTTGTTGCTAAACAATGAATGACCTATTTGAATAGGATTTTTAGCTGAGATTAGAAGAAACTTTTCACAAAAAGAAAATTAAAAATAATTTTAATTAATTAAATTTTAGAAATTAATCCACCAGTTGCACTTTTAAAATGATTTCATTGGACAATTTTAATTAATCTTTTGTAATACTAATAAAATTAATATATTTTATTTGTTAAACTTCATTATAAAATTAGTATTGAATTATTACTAAATTATTACTTAATTATTACTAAATTATTATTAATTATTATTATTATTATTATTATTATTATTATTATTATTATTATTATTATTATTATTATTATTATTATTATTATTATTATTATTATTATTATTATTATTATTATTATTATTATTATTATTATTATTATTATTATCATTATTAATATTATTTTTATTATTAATATTATTATTATTATTATTATTATTTTTATTATTATTATTATTTTTATTATTATTATTATTATTATTATTATTATTATTATTATTATTATTATTATTATTATTATTATTATTATTATTATTATTATTATTATATTTTTGTTATTATCATATTTTTGTTCATGTTCGTGATTATAATTATCTAATGGGATATTAAAACATTTAAAAATTTATTAGAAAACACATGGATGGTCTGTATATATACAAGTGATATCAAAAATGCCAGCACAAATTCGAAAGTCACTCTGGTCCTTTATGGAGACAATGGGAAAAGTGATGATATCGTTATACCGGCCGACACTAAATTAGAAAGTGGCTCAGTCGTTGAACTTAGAACAGAATTGGAATTAATTGGACTACCATACAAGCTACGAGTTCAACACGACAATTCCGGAACAAATCCTTCGTGGAATCTTGAAAAGGTTAATTGTGAAAAGTAAATTTCGAGTTTTATTTTGGGTTTAGATTTTGATGACTCAAGCATTAAATGGGGATACATATCAATTCCTCTGCAATCGGTGGCTGTCAGATTCCCATGAAGACTTTTCCATAGTTAGAGAAATTCCAGCCAGTTGGTCCAGGAATTGTCAAACCCGCTCCAAGTAAAGAAATATCTGAATTACGCCGTAGTTTAATATATTAACTAATTCAATATTTAATTTTTAAAAAATAAATCCATTATTTTTAATTGCTTGTAGAAATGCGTAAGGATATTTCGACATGTGTCTCGTCAACTGATATCGCAATTAAACAAGTATTCCTAGGATAAAAATTTGTTGAAACTTGATTCCTCCTAAAATTTTATTGTTTACTAAATATTCATGAATAAAAGTGCTATAATTATTATTTTTTTCGTGAAGTGGATAAATTCCATTTTTATTAACCATCTGACGAGTATCTCGCGATTTACACGTGCAGCATCTACTTATCTAGTTATACGCATCCCCTCAATTTTGACGTGCTCGCTTTTATTTATGTTTTCTCAAGTTACTATGCCGCGATTTCCCCGTTCTACGTGTGTTGAGGTCTCACTCTTTAAAACCCCAACTTGCTGGTTCTTATATAATTATTGAATAGAAAACAAAGTGAACAAAATTTATTAAAATATAAAATTAACCTTTTAATTACAAGACTTTATCCTTTGATCTTTCTCAAAAATATTCAATGATGCGTGTTATGTATAGTTATAATGTATGTCGTGCGTGTTATGTTTGATTGTAACCAAAATATGGTAGACGTTCTGTTCTGTCTTATTTTTAAATCTCGCAGAGATTGACTCTTTAAGATTCAGGAAAACCTAAGAAAATTTCGGCGAATAGACTGAATTTTGCTGTCGTATATATACTATTTTTTAATACTGTTAAATAAGATATTTTAATTTCCGGCATATACGCACGGAATATTATATTCATTTTAATTATTATAATTATTATCTCCTGCTATTCTTATAGCAGATGTCATTATCTATTTGTATATTAATTTTAAAATATATTAATTTCCGGCTTGTGCGCACGGAATATATAATTTTCTAATAATTAAATATATAATCTACATTGTACTTTAAATAATAATTAATATTTTTATAATAATATTTAATGTTTTTATAATATACCGTATATTTCGACGTATAAGGCGACCGTCAGATAAGACGAGGTACAAAATTAGAGCAAATTTTTATGATGGGTTTTAGATATGGGTTTTAGATATGCATAAAAGTAGTATAAATACAACTACCTGTACTGTAATACTTCCTTTTATATCGGTTGTATAAGACGACCCACAATTTTCAAGGGTGATTTTTTGACTTTAAGGGTCGTCTTATACGCCGAAATATACGGTAATAATTTTATTTTTATAATAATATTTAATGTTTTTTTATAATATAATAATTTTATTCAATCCCCTTCTTTTTATTATAATGTTAAGTTTGTTGATAAAATTTATTAACATATTCACAAAAATAATTAACCCATACATATAAAATAAATAAATAAAATCAATAAAATAATAATTGTCAAACATAAAATATATACATTGAATATAAAATAATTAACCTATAAATGAATAAAATCAATAAAATAATGATTGTCAAAAATATATACATTGTTAATAGGATCACAAGGGATAAGAATAATCATTGTTTTTTTTCGAGTTGTATTGGATTGGATTGCACTGTTGGGGAATTGGATTGACGGGTATGTTGAAGCATTCGAGATATGGTGGAGCTTTGTCTATTTCCATTCCTCAGCGAACACATTAACTCTATATTTGTTTGGCCCCGTTCTGTAATACTTGTCTAGGGTAAATGTAGTGATGGGTCTACCCTCATCATCTAACACGTGTGTTTCTGTGCTGGTAGATTGATATTGTTTCTCAGTGTCTCGCTAGATGTCTGAATACTCGTACTAATATTGGTGTGCAAAGCGGTGTGTTTTGTTTTTCTGAATTACAAACATTTGGTTTATGCTGCAAGTGTTATTTTTGCTGTTATAATAAGTAGTTCAATATTTATTTGAAATACGATAAAAGGTAGGTAGACAAGTGGTATAATCTATGCATTTCAGTTTTTATAAATTATAATTTTGAAATATTATTTGAAATAAATTTTGATAAATTTCTATTTAAAATATTTATTTTATCATTTACAAACAAAAAAAAATACATTTTTTAAATCAAATTTGAAAAATACACGCGGTCTGAGGGTTAATAAATTGTTTCTTCAATATCGAAACTTCATTTTAAATGAATTTTTTTATTTTCTATTTTCTTTTTACCTAGCCAGTTAGACTTGGAGGTGGGTTACTGAAGATTACCATTTCACCTAAGAGATCAGATAAGCTGCGGCGAATATTTAAAACAAACTTTCCCTTAATGGAACGGTATCTAGCCTTCAGTATTAAATATTGTGGAAAGAAATCTTGCATAAGAAAGTGAGTATTCCTGTTAGGGTTCGCATCATAGTTAGTTGGAATTGTATCAAGGCCAAGAATCCTATAACTATGGATAAAAGTAGATCTGGAATTGTATATGTCAATGAATGAAAAGTAACAATTAAAATTTTTTGGCTTTGTTTTAACCAATAAACAGTTAAGAGTCTGTAAAATTGCCCTCTAACAAATGGCAGCAATTAGGGAAATTAAAATTATTTCTCACTATTGTCATGGTGAAAGGCATCATTGTTAGTGATAAATTTAAACTCCTAATTTTTCGATACTTTTATAATGTTTTGTCATTTCCCCTAGAGATTCATTTAGCATTCATAATATGAGATAGTTAAATAGTCATAGTCAAGGCGAACGTATAAAATATACAATAATGCATTTTTTTGTTTCTATTAGAGAAAATTAAATTGATTAAAAACATTTGAAAAAGGCTTTGGCGAAATGTTGTGTTAAATACAAATATTGATCGATAATCCAAAAATGAAATGAAAATAAATGACATTGACGCATTTTAATTGGAATTATATACATTTGTAATATATAAAGATTTGATTACATTTTAAAGAGAGAAAACAATGATAATGGAATCAACATAACATTCTGTAGTATTATTTCGTTTATAGCAAATAGCAAAAATAGCAAGGAGTTATTTTCATAATTTTATATTCACTTGGTAATAATAGTTCTCCAAGGTCTATTTCCATTTTAGTTTGTAAATACAAAGTCCAAATTTATACTGGCAACAAAATGATGGCAGGCACTGATGCGAATGTGTTCATAAACATATATGGTGAAAAAGGCGACACGGGAGATCGGTTTTTGACACATTCTATGACCAATACCAACAAATTTGAAAAAGGACAAGTTAATTTAAATAAATATTCAGAGGTGTTACATGTAATTTTTGTTCAATTTAGATGGATGAGTTCTTGATTGAAGCTGTGAAGATTGGAGCTATTAGCAAAATAAAATTAGGTCATGATAGTAAATTAGCGGGATCAGGTTGGTTTGTAGATAAAGTTATTATTTGGGAAGAACCAAACCCGTCGAATTCTGTAACTTTCAGGTGTAATTGGTGAGTTTATTTCTTGTTTCCATTAATTATTTAATGATAGAACTTTATCACTTATTTTAAAGAAAAATTATAAATTTATCCAGGATTTTAAAAAAAATATATTTCAGAAACTTTAGGTGAGTAATTCTGTGAGTAATTCCAGTTAGTTTAAATATATGAAAATGTTTCCATCANGACTTAGTAGACTTTGGATAGTTATAAAAACTTGCTATGAGGTCAAATGAAGTACTCTGTAAAGAAAAACAATAATTTAAATAATGTCTTGAGGTTCCACAACCAACTTTAAAATGTAACCATTGATAAGAAAACGATAATGTATTTGCTATCCGGTGTTCTTTTCATTACAAGGAATTGGCAACTTTTTGCTTCCACTAATACGTTATCGTTACTTACTGTTAACTAAAAGATCATTATTAGTTCACTTTTCTACGCATTCACACGCTGCACTTCCTGTTTCTAGAGTCAATTCAGACGGATTATTGCATACATATTGCATAACATTGTATTTTTTTTGAATCGCTGTATGTAGTATTGTTAGTGATAAATAATTACTCCATTACGATACTTCATTATAAGAGGTAATATTATAACATATTATTGAAGTCATTGATGGCATTTAAATAATATGGATTTAAAATGCCTCTGGTTTTCCTTTTTAGAGTTGCAATGGCTGTAACCAGAAAGAAAGTGTCTTGTGTCATCTTTGGTGGTCCATCCGAGATGCCCGGACAATCAACTACCGACTTATGCAGATGTTATGAAATTCTACAACCTGACAAAGCAGAGACTGAAATGCGAATTGAACAATAAAGATCCTTCACATCGCAACGTGGCAGAAACAGTGTCAATGAAAGTAGAACAAATATGGGACAAAGCTTCCATACCACATGTAAGCCACCGCCGTGTTCATGAAATGTTGAACGTGTACCACAAGACGTTCATGAAATTGCTGAAGCCGTATAAATCTAGGAAGGACTCAGAACCATACAGAGAGAAAATATCGCAGTTTAAAGATGAATCGATTAAACTCTTTGACATTTGCTCCTGCAAGTGCTCTTGTATGTCTCAGTGTCACTGTGAGAAGTCAAGAAAGATACCCACAATTGAACGTGACTTTCTAGAAGATCAGCGGGGTTCACGCAGTATGATCATATGATCGTTGACTACATGCCGATAAACTGTGTTCTACCGTCAAGTGCAAATTCCGACGATTTAAGTACAGATCAGAAATACCTGTTCGATTTGTGTACTGCTGTAAGTGTTGGTATTTGTCCTGTCGACCATTCACTTCGCAATCCTGGTCTTATCAACCATTCGAGATGGTTAACCACGGCTAATCGCATACTACGTCTGTATGTTGCCACAAGAAGCCCGTCGGATGAACTAAAGACGCTTGCTACCTTCATCGTAACAGTTTATGCACCTGCATGGTTCGACATGTCCACAGTACGATACTGAAATCACGCTACCTCACAGACGAGCTGAAGAAAGTTGTTGACCCGGTAATTCAACGCAACGCATTCTTTAGTCATCCAGAAAATCTGTTGCTTGCGATGCTTACCGATGAAAGATCAGATATACGCGAGTTAGCTCTGCGACGCATACTGAAATCCAGAAAGCAGAAACGTACGACTTCAGTTAGATCTTTCTGCGTGCCAGTAATCAACTTTGAAGCTACTAGCTACATAGACATGATCGATTGGCAGAAAACTCCGATCACAAAGCCTCCAATCGTAGTGGACATTGACGAAGATACTTTGTTAACCATGATCCGGGAAGAAGAAACGCCAAGACTGGATTTCGCCCGCTATCCTTGTCACACCCAGGCAGTAGAGAGACATATCAAGCTAGTGACAGAAGCATCCGAAATGGTGTGTGGTCCAGAAAAACGCGACGGATTCATTAGAGCACGCTTGGAATCGAGATCGAAAATGCCAAAACTGGACACCAAAGCCCAACATCATTTGTAGTTATAAAAACATGTTAGACAGTTTGCATGTGGTTTCCCTTCACAGATATGGTTCTTATTACTTGTAATGTTATGTACAGACTGTTAAAAAGTTAAACCATAACATAAATATGTTACTTATAAAAAATGTTTTTTTTAAAGATTATTGCTTTTTTATCGAAATATGCCTATACTTTAGGTCAATTGTGGAACCTCAAGATATGCTTTAAATTGTCTAATTGTTTGCCACATTACTAATTGGCATGTGTTACCAAGTTTTTATAGCTATCCAAACAAGATATTAAGAAAAAAAAATTTTCACTCCACCCCTAATATATATATATATATATATATATATATATATATATATATATATATATATATATATATATATATTTTAAAAAATTAAAAACTTTTTAGATCTATGTATTTAATTTAAATATAAATAATATTAGCAATCTATAAATAAAAAACTTCATTTTTCAAAAGAAATTATTTACTATAGCAATTTAATTATTCAATTTATTTAAAACATTAAAAACGTACGTGTTTACATTATTTTATTTATTTATTTATTTTATTTATTTATTTTATTTATTTATTTATTTTATTTATTTTATTTATTTATTTTATTTATTTTATTTATTTTATTTTATTTATTTATTATATTTATTTATTTATTTATTTTATTTTTCAAAAATTAAAGTGTTTTAGGAAGTATAGGGTGATAATAAAGATGGATCAACACCAGTAATATTGAAAAAACCTGTTGAGACTGGCTTTAGTCCTATTTGTTTTCATATTTTGAAATACAAATGTATTTACCTCATGCCCGCTAAGATGGAACAGTGTAAATAGGATCTGTATTATTTGTTATTCACAAGAACCCCAAAAATTTCACAAATATATACTTTATTATTAATTGCTCTCAAATAAAAATGTTACTGGATCGAGATCATATTTTTATAGTGTACAGAATTATTATTTTTTTTAATTTTCAGCTGGTTTGATAGTTCTGAAGGCGATGGACTGACGGTTCGAGAAATGACTGGGACGACTTTGTTAGGAAGTATATTTGAAAATTTCCTATTATATTCTATAATTCCCTTTATATTCAGAAGGTGTCATATGAAGTTGAAGTTAAAACTGGAAAGGTTCAAGGGGCTGGCACAGATTCTAATGTCTTCATTCGAATATTCGGTCAGACTGGCGATACCGGAAATGTTCAGCTGAAAACGTCAATGACGAATAAGAATAAGTTCGAATATGGTGCCACAGATGTATTTAAGATTGAAGCTGAAGACATTGGTGAAGTGAGTAACTTAGCTTTGTATATCTGTATATCAATTGCAAACTGTTTCATAGATCAAAAGTATAAGGATATCCCATGATAATAAAGGTGCCGGTTCTGCTTGGTTTGTCGATCAAATTTGTGTCATCGTTTCAAAATTGGGATTAAAATACATATTTTTCCTTAATAAATGGTTGGACAGTAAAACTTTAGAATACGATTTAGATCCATCTAAAGTTGACAAAATAGACAAAAGTATTGTAGATGAAATATTATTTAGAAAATTAATGTTTCCAATAGCTATTCCATACCAGATCACCGTATTTACCGGCGATGTCATGCATGCTGGTACCGATTCAAAGGTTTTTATTCAGATCTACGGTAAAGATAAAAAGACTGATCAACTTCAATTAAAAAGCAAGTCGAATACTTTTGAAAGGGGCAACGAGGACGTCTTCAAAGTTTGTATGTTTTTTATATAAATCATATTATTTATTTGTAGATCAATGCTTCTGATGTTGGGGTTATTCAAAAAATCCGAATTGGACATGATGGAAAGAAACCGGGATCTGGATGGTTTTTGGATAAAGTTCTTATTGAAAGAATTGCTACACCAAACGTTCCAGACCCAAAATCAAAGAAGAAACGTAATGAAGGTTTTCTTGTATGTATACATTATATATTTCGAATTCAGTAAAACGATCAAATACATATTCCTCAGAATCCAGTTTTGATTCCATTGATGAAGACACATTATCATTGAAAAGACCATCATTATCTGGGTTGGTATTTTTAAATTTTATTTATTTAACAAATATTCTTTCATAGATCAATGTCTCAGATATCAGAGCTGGAGGAAGCAAACATTGACCGATACTGGTTTTTTTGCAATCGTTGGCTGGCCACAGATGAGGATGATAACATGATTGTGAGAGAATTAATCCCAACAGATGAAAATGGAAACTCTTTGTCGAACTTGAAAGGTCAGTTATAAAGTCATTCAGTTATGCTTGAATGATTAGAAATTTCAGAGGTAAACTACATGGTCGATGTGAAAACTGGCAATAAATTTGGATCTGGCACTGATGCGAATGTATTCCTTACTATATTTGGGAAAAACGGTGATTCGGGAGAAAGACCATTGAAAAATACAGTAGATAATAGTGTAAATAAGTTCGAAGAAAAAAGCTTGGATAAATTTTTGGTAAATTAATTAAAATTATTGAAAACATAAAATATATAATGAATCTCAAAATTTATCCTTTAATTAAAACAATTTATTAAATTCGTTTCTGAATTTTATTTTTCATAATTTAAGTATGTTATCTCAGTGAAGTAAAACTATCCTTAAAGGTTTATCCTTTTAGAAATGAATCCATTAAAATTTAATAAACTGTAATAAGTATTGCCCACTTTTTGTATGTTTGCGTCATTGTCTGGTACTCTTTGAGAAAAGTTGATAAAACTTTACATAAATACATATTACCCTTTGATGGTACGAAATTCTGTGTCATAACCTCCGTTTTAATAAAATGTATTCCATTTTTATATAATTTTTGGCTTCATTTATTTACGTTTTTATTCATTTTAAATTTTGCTTTATTTACACTTTATACAACTTTTAAATTTCATTTTCAATAATCACAATTTAAAAAAAGCAATCACATTTCGTCATGAAATTATATAGAACTTTAAATTCTACATCTCCTTTTCTCAAAACACTTATTGCTGACCTTAGACCCAAAATTCTCAACGACTTACTCGAATGACGTCCTTTATGTTATTAACGCCTAAATTATTCTCTGAAGTCGGTGGTTAAAAGATACAGAAGATAATAAATAATATATCATTTTCATATATTTTACTTCCTTCTAGATATTACTTCCTTAATACATATTTATTTATTTCTTATTATTGCTTATATAAATCTATTCCTTTACCTTTATTTAATTCTTAATTTATTTTCTTTATTTTCTTTATTATACTAGCAAAATTAGTAAATATTTTCTGCAAATTAGTCTTCAGTGCGTGAAAGATACACCATTCCCAAATTCAATCAGTTATAAGGAGGAAAATGTTTACTGTGCCGATGAAAGCACACACTTACAAGACGCATACAATCAAAATCACACACAAAAGCGAAACAGGCATCATGATGAAAAATGAGCACACAATTTTGAGTTAATTGCGTATTGTTGTATATTTTATCACTTGAAAATTCGTGAGTTTCAAAAAACATCGATATATTACTGATTTATAGTCTTCAAGCTCTCTTTTTAATAAATTCAATGGAAAATATAATCAGTGGTGAAATTGGAAAAAAAAGTTGTTATAATATANATATATATATATATAGTTTAAAATCAAGATACAGAATATCAATTTTATTGTCATCAACATGTCCAGCTACAAAGACACTGGGATCAGTTTGAATAATAACGGTTTGTCCATTTCAATATCATAAGATAATGCTATCATTGAACAACCTAATGGTCGCATCTCAGCCGATTGGGTGTAAAGCTGATTAATATCCGCAATACAACGACATATTATGTCACAAAGCATTTCATATCCATTTTTATATTTAAATCGAGCTGCTTCCATTTGTGCACAACATACTTGAGATCGACAATCAGGGATCATACCAGTCATAACACCTCCAGTACTTTCAGTAATATTAAACAATCTTGTAGCTGAACTCTTCTCAATCATTTTATCTGGAACTTTTCTTTGTGTAGCTACTACATCACAATTATTGCCTCGAATACCAACAGAAATCCATCCACCAAATAAATTTGATATTAGTTGGCCAACAACACCATTAACGTTATCAGGATCTCTTGGGGTCATAAAAAAGGAACCACCAGTTTCGTTGGTAGTATTTCCCATTTCCATTGAGTTATCAGATTCAAAAGACCATTTAGTATTTCCCATTTCCATTGAGTTATCAGATTCAAAAGACCATTTGGTATTTCCCATTTCCATTGAGTTATCAGATTCAAAAGACCATTTATCCTCGATTATATTGCTTGATTCATAAATTTCTTCATTAAAAGCAGCCATATTTTTTCAGAAGAAAAACCATTCCAACTTAAAGCGCTCAGTAAAACACAAAACACTAATTCCTAAATCTTCACAATTTTCTTACGCCTCTGTGTGCGCACACAAGCCAAAAACAAAGAAAAAAGCGCACACAGACGCGAGACAAACCAACAACCCGACCATTTTACGCGTCTGTGTGCGCAAATTTTTTTTATTTTTATATTTTTTCGGAATATTAATTTTATTTTGAGAATGGCGGACTTTACTATATGTACACGTTTTATTTAATAATTTTACTAAGAATGCTTTATTATTTCTCGAGATTCTTTTATTGCTTTGAGTTCTTTGAAGTCTTTTACTGATTTTGAATGAACTTCGTGTGGTTTCATGTTTATATATAATTAATTAAAATGAATCAAGATTTGAATTAGGTTTTGCAAAATATTCTCTTGAATTTTATATTATGATTAAAATTTTCCATTTTTTCCTACTCGTTGTCAGTTGAATTTTGCTTACTTTATATTTAAAATGTCCGGATTTGTAGAAAACCTTTCCAATTCTCAAACTTGATTATTTGAAGCTATTTATACCAAAACTTTCAATTAGTACTACTTGTGAATTTTGTTTAAATTTCATTTATCTCCATTTCTTGTTAGACTATCGATCAATATTTTGTTTTATGTTTAACTTAAAAAAGTAATGAAGATAAAGGAAATTGAAATCGATCAATGGTAAAAAAGAAAAAAAATTACAAAACGTTTAATATTCTACTAGATATCACATAAATTATTCTTTTCAGATTAAAGCAATTGATCTAGGGGCGTTGGAAAAAATTAAAATTCGACATGACAATTCGAATGGAGGAGCAGCATGGTATCTTGACTATGTGTTGATCAACGATGAAAGTGATGAATATTTATTTCCTTGTTTTTCGTGGCTTGCCACTAATAAAGACGGAGGACATCTTTCGAAAGATATATTTCCTGCAAATCCAGCCATGTATAGGGATTGGAAAGATAACAAACTAGATAAAACCCAATTCAAAATCTACCAGGAAGGTAAGTTGTTGAGATTATCCTTATAGTAAAAACACTTACAACGATTATATTTAAGATAAATTGGAAAGTTTTTACGTAAAGGTTTACACGACTAAAAAAATGTACGCTGGAACTGATGCAAATGTTCACATTATTATGTACGGTGAAACTAATGATTCCGGAATAATTCCATTGAAACAAAGTCTTACTCATTCTAATAAGTTTGAATCGGGAAATTGTGATGAATTTCGAGTCAAAGCTTGTGATCTAGGAGAATTGAAAAAGATTCGGTAAAGATTCGTGTTTTTTAAATATACGAAAAATTAACTTCTCTGATTTTTAAGAATTGGTCATGATAATTCTGTGCCCAATGCTGATTGGCATTTAGCAAAGGTTGAAATTGAAGCTGAGAAACTTGGACAGAGTTATGTTTTCCCTTGCAACGAATGGATTTCGAAGTCTAAAGTCGATGGGTGTTTGGAAAGA
>CAUHTR010005437.1:0-28170 GCA_959609185.1 Schmidtea polychroa | reverse complement strand
ATAGGGTTTTACATTAATTGTTAAACAGCAACAGTAAAACAGCTGTTTTTTGTCTTAATCGGAAAACATAAACAGCTGTTTTTTCGCAAGCTGTGTCATACTGTTTTTAAACGATCCTTTTTCAATTTTTTTAAAAGAAATTTTTAAGATTATATATAACTTAAAAAGTCAATATAATTGAGATTGTTGATAAATATTTGATTGATTATTTATAGACTAACAATTCTAAAACATAATTTATATTTCACATGTCTTCAGTTTGGGATTATGCTATAAAACGAAAAAATGTGTTAAAAAAGTGCTGAAGGTCAATGCAAGCGATGTAAAAAAGTTATAACTTGTTCTGGCAATCTACAAACAATTTAAAAAATCCATCTCAAAACCCATGGCTCGACATGGAAAAGCCAAAGTTATGCATCGAAAGAAGATACAAATATCAGGAGAAGAGAACAAAATCATTTTCAGATTTCTAGTAAAAAATCTCTCACACGCAATAGTACAGATCTTGCTAGATGGTATAACTATTAGAGCTATTCCAGAACAATTACATCAGACAATCTATTACTAGCGATGGTCTTAAACTTCGCGATTCAATGAACGCGCGAGTGTCATGAAACTGATTATTGAAGATTTTTTAGAGAAAAAAGCTAAAATGATAACACTTGTTAAACAAAAGATTGATTCTGGAACCAAATTTTCAATGACAGTTGATGAATACACAACAATTAGAGGTAGACGCTTTTTTGGTGTTAACATACATACTAGTGACGATAAAATGACAATGAAAACTGGCCTTGTTCGAATTTTTGGTTCTTGCACAGCAGAAGTTATGATAAATGCAATGAAAGAACATTTAGCCGATTTTGGAATTGATATGAATAAGGATATTGTTGGATCTACTCAAGACGGAGCAGCAATTAACAAGAAATTTATTCAATTGCTAGATATTATAGGTCAGTTTTGTTTAAATCATGCTATTCATTTGGGAGTTTGTGATACTTTGTATAAGAAAAAAAGTATTGATGAAGAAAAGTCGTATTGGAATAACGATGAGATTGAAGATACAGAATGCTATGATGATTGCCTTGGTTTATCAAATGATATTGATATTGAGAATGTTGATTTGAACTATCACGATCTGCTTCAAACATCTCGAAAACTTGTCAAATTTATAAAGAACTCAACAGTTCGCAATAATGTTTTCCTAACAAAAAACAAAGCTTTGACAGGCCGCAACAGTGAATTATATCTGGATATTAAGACGTGTTGGAATTCAATTCCTACCATGTTGGATTCAATTATAAAATCAGAATTGGCTATTCGAGAAACGTTAACTGAATTTAATGCAATATATCAAATAGATTCTGTTGATTTTGATGCTCTTAATAATCTTCTTTGTGCTATGGAACCGATTAAACTTGCTGTTGAACGCTTAAGTCAAGATGATGCGACATTAGTAAGTGCTGAAATAATTTTAGAGTTTATGTTCAAGAAACTTTCGATGATTAATAGTGAAATAAGTCAAGATCTGCATGATAACTTAAAGCAACGAATCGATGAAAGAATAAATAAAGATGTTATGAATCTTTTGAAAAGTCTCAAAGATTCATCAGTTGTTCCATCAGAAACAACATTAACATTTGCTGGACGTTTAGCTTCACGCATATTTGAATTTGATGATGGCGATGATATACGTGGTTCTACCCAAGAAGAATTTGAAAACACCAATCTTTCGCTAAAAGAAGAACTTAATATGCTTTTATATATGGATCAAACCCGAAAGTACTTGGAGTAGATTTTAAATGGCTTAAGTCAGAATTCACTTTGTATAAGAATACTGGACAACGAACGGAAAATCTTCAAAAACTTTACAATGCACTTCTTAGCATCAAACCAACATCGACTGACATTGAGCGTGTATTCTCAATTTGCACAAATTTTTGCACTAAAATTAGATCACGCTTATCAGATGATGCTCTTAAAGCTTTGGTTTTCTTGAAATTTTACTATAAAAAATAAATAAGTTTTCTGATGTTATATGAATTAAGTTGTTATAAAAGATAATAAATATTTTCCAAGATATTAATAAATTGAAAAAAAATAAATATATACATTTTCAGTATTTTATAAATATTAAAATTATGGGAAAATTGAAAAAACAGTAAAAACAGCTAATATCAGCTGTTTTTTCGAAAATAAAAAACAGTAACAGCTGTTTTTTGAAAAAAAAACCCAAACTTTGGCATATGGCCATTATAGAGTGGGTAACACCGATATATTTATAGGTAATGTCTCGGCAGAAGAAGATGTTCTGAGCAATCCGGCAAAATATGACCCATATGATTTCAATGATCATCGGGATCATGATTATTTTACATATGATTATTTTAGTTGATGGCAAAAATAGTAATATTTTAGACGACAACGAAAAAACGATATTCTAGATGATGACAAAAAAAGAAAGTTCAAAAAATTAAAAAATGAGAACGAACAATCGGGCCTCTCATGGTCACAAATCACGATTGTACAAAAATTGCGAAATCAATTAAAACTATTAAAGTTTTTTATAAATTCATTATAATTATAATTTATAAGTTTATTATTATTATTTTTATTATAGTCTTAAAAATTATATAAGTTATTATGTGTCACATATCATTATTATTTTAACTTGCACAGGCATTGAAATGTCTTTGTTATTTGCAATGTTCTTGTTTAAATTGTCGAATTATATAATAATAGTGATAATTTGTTAAGTTGCATCTAGGGTTTCCAAATATCCGGATTTCCTGAAACCGCGGTTATTATATAGACATTTTGAATTTATCCGTCGGATACCCGATAAGTTATCGGCGATAACCTTATAAAAATAGAAAATATTGTTTTATATGGAATTTCACCAAAATTACTTTTATTTCTTATAAATAAAATTTAAAGTAGATAAAAAATTTAAAGTATATGCATAACTAAAATTATATTTACTGCATTTTTTCATTTAAATAATAATATTTTAGAAACACCAATGCATTAAGTGATACATAAGAGAGACGAGATCTGATCTTCGTGCAGAAGTTTCCAGAAACTGAAAAAGTTCTCTCGGAATCTGTTGAAGTCGGCTTCGCTGTTTTCTATGCCATATAAAGCAATTGAAGATTTTATGTTCTGATAGAAGTTTTCTTGAAGATGTTGAATTATTGTTTTAAAGTGATGTTATCATTTGATATTTCTACCTCTTGAATGTTGGACGATTTTGAAATGTATGAATTTAAATCTTCGTTCAATTCTATTTCTGATTCAACTATGACTGCAGATTCTTCACACAGAACTTCTTTTTCAGCCTCAGAAAACATCATAGCATCAGAAGGGAAAAGTCTCTTCATAAGAGCTGAAGCAAAACTAAGAGTGGATTTTGTTGGACCATTTGTTGAAGTTGGGTTAACAAGAGATTTAAGTAAAGCAGTAATATTGTCATTTTTTCTCGATACAATTCAATTTTCAATTGACTTCAACAAATCGCGACTTATTTCCGAATTGAGTGTTTCCATTTTGTTTTTCAATAAAATACCTTCAGCATCAAAAATATTTGCGTCTTTTTGAATTAATGCTTCCACTGTTAGTTTTATGGGCTGCAGAGAAAGATTGATATTTTTTAATAGTTCAAAGTCAACTTTATCCATTAAATAATGAACATTCAAATCATTTAAAGCTTGTAAAATTTGCGTTTTCAACTTCAAAAATCTTTCTATCATGAGTGAAATTGAGTTCCATCGAACCTTAATATCTAGGATTAGTATATAATTCGATTTTAACATGATTTTACAGGATCCGGTTGCGTATTGGAGAATATCTAAAAAAGAAAACAATTTTCTGCACTAGCTTCAAGTATTCAAAAATAGTTATATTTTCGTCAACATAGGTGTCGATACCAGGCTTATACTGAAAAACGTCTTCATAATCATCAATCAGGTCTTCATCTTCGCTGAATAGTTCAGGTTCAGTTTCACGATTATCAACAAGTTCGTGTTGTTTATACAAATAATCACAAACGCCTAGGTAATTTAAACACATAATCATTTCAGCTGGACAAGTTCTCCCATACTTTAACATCATTGGAGCACCATCATGAGTAGTGCATACAATATCACTTTCAAAATTAAGAAAATTTTTTTTTTAATTTAAAAGAATAACCGTAATTTTTTTCGCGGATATCGGATACGGATAAGAGATTATATAACCGCGGATACCACATACGATATATCCGTTTTGGAAACCCTAGTTGCATCTGCATTGATTTTGTTTCATTGTCTTAAATGCAACATGCTGAGTCTGAGCAGTACCCTTGCTACCAATACCCATAGGGGGACAAAATATCTTGTCGGATAAAATTTGACTATATATAATAATATTAATAATAATAATAATAATAATAATAATAATAATAATAATAATAATAATAATAATACTAATAATAATAATAATAATAATTATTATTATAAGATAACGTCAATCAAACATTCTTTTCACGATATATTTCGACAGTTTTCCTATCATTATCAGGTGGGATATAATAGCTATATAAATTAAGGATTTTAAACAAATTTATTAATTATATAAAAACTTTTTTATTTAATAAAAACATTTAATTATTTTTAAAATTGTAGCATTCAGAATTTAATTTAATAATTTAAAAAATTTTATTAATAATTTAATTTAACACAACAATCAATACAAACAATATACAAAAAAAACTTATTTAAAAACATTTAAAATACAAGTATTCACTGCATTCTGTATATTAATTTTCGGATTCAATGACTTTATCAACAACTCCTCACAAATCACACATTTCCAATAATTATCGAAATTTTTTAATAAAATTTTAAAATCAGACATACTTTTAGTTGATGCTTCAAAAGAATATGATGCAAAATTCCAGATCAAGTATATCAGAACAAATATGTTCCTTTCGAACAATAAACATGGTAGCAGAGGGTGGTTCCCTACGCACCAGGAAAGCGAACAATGGCGCAGATGATCCAGTCTTGGTTGATCAATGATGATATTTGTTTTTATTTTGAATTTTATATTTGTAAACAATTTTGAACAATAAAAAAATATAATAGTATAATAATAATAATGATAATAATAATAATAATAATAATACAATAATATAATAATAAAGTAATAATAATAATAATAATAATAATAATAATAATAATAATAATAATAATAATAATAATAATAATAATTACTAGTTGATAGTATGATCTTTGTATAGACCTTTCAAAGATCTTTCGAATGACATGAAAGTTTGACCTTATTTAACTTTTGAAAATTCAAATTTAAAAAACGATGAGACATACCGATGAGTCACCAAAAATATCTACCCGGGAGAGGGGGTATGAGATACATGTCTTTGTTCCCGGCTCCACACTTCTACCTACTAACATCAAATGTTTCATGACATCTCAAGTTGTTCACAATCTTATGAGAAAATCCGTATTATGTAAATTTTAATTTTTAAACTTGTTTTCAAATCTTCTATTCATAACGTTTAAAAACAGCGTGGCTGGAAATGAGTCATCAATTAATGACGTCATATTAAGAGTGTGTTTATAAATTGTTGCTGCCTGAACTCGTTTCAAGTGGCAGGTGCTTGTTTTCTATGTGGAAATATGATTTTAAATTGAAGGAACAATAGCGAACTGTCTGCAAGCGCACTTGCACAGCGTTAATAACAAATATTACCTTATCTGAGTTATATGCAATTGCGCACTAATCGGCACAACGCGAATATAATTATTATACTACGTCAGAACATTTTTGCTATTCGTATTTAAGTGTTAACTTATAGATGAAAATGTAAAATTTAAAACACTTAAAAGTTAAAATTAATTATTTTTATTATACCAGCGCGTGACGTCAAAAAAGCATTGTATATATATATATATATATATATATATATATATATATATATATATATATATATATATATATATGTTCATGAGGCTGCAAATATCCTGACTAACAGACAAACAAATGTTCCAATGACCCCATCACTTGATAACACGATACCCTGTGTACCGATGTTTTGATGCTGTTATAGCCTATGTCCCTCTATTGGGTCTAAGATTGTCCAAAAAATGACACACCTGTCTCTTTGGACCAGGTTTTTATCAAATAAACTTTGTAAAAAAAATCATAGATTTCTAATTCCGTGATCCATATAATATATTGAGTGATAAAATACTTATTTCGTAGTCAGATTGTAATCCTTCTTATATTTGTGACAAGTGGTACAAAATTTGTTATTTGAATTTGCTGAAGCCTTCTTGATGTTTGTCAATCTTCAATCAAAATGGACAAAGTTCTTCAACTCTTTAAAGGCTTTTCCTGCCTCATTTTATGATTTTGGTTTTTTTTATTGATTGTTAATGTGTGTTAAGCTTGTTCGCTTGTTTTTGTTATTAGTAATGTTTGTATTGTTTGTGTATTGTTGTTTTAGTATAGTAGTATTCAAAGGTGAGTAAATTTGTAGAACCCAGACGAGTCTCCTTTAAAAAATATACTGTATCGGAACAGCTGGGGTGATTGTATATTGACTAAAAGTTATATGTACACGATAAAATAAAAACCAATTTAACATAAAATATAAATAGAACCAATTTTACTTTCAAAACATTTATTCAACGAAAAGTAATAAAAAAATCTTATTTATGGAACAAAGAATGCACTTTCGACTGGAACAAGTTTATGGTAGATTTCTGTGTTTCTCCGATAACTTGAATTAGATAAAATTTCTTTTTGGATTATAATATTTTAGGATGGACTAATTTTCTTTGTTAATAGTCTTCGATTATTTTCCCCTTTGTTTTGTTTTTGGTCAAACAGGGTTTATATATTTTCTTCAAACTTCGGTGTTTCTCCAATGAATTGAATTAAGCAAAAATTTCTTTTTGGACTTGATT
This sequence comes from Schmidtea polychroa, assembly GCA_959609185.1. NCBI lineage: Eukaryota > Metazoa > Platyhelminthes > Tricladida > Dugesiidae > Schmidtea > Schmidtea polychroa. The sequence goes on along the minus strand of CAUHTR010005437.1, from coordinate 21,202 downwards.
ATATTCGGAAGGGTTAGTTCCTTTCTTTAATAACTTTTGATAATTTACAACTGTTGGGGTTACTACTCGGTTGACCACCCTTAGTTCCATATTTAGCCTAGAGGATGAATGCCCACTTCGATTACGCTCGTCAATTTTGTCACCCCGAGCAGGACCCGTACATAACCTACACTCCAACATAGCACCCGTGAATCACTTCACGTTGGAACTGTGCTATGCCGGCGAGACGCCAGTAAGCAGGTGAGCCATCTCCTTCGGACTACTCCTTACTGAGGCCTCGACTTCCTACCCCTGACTGCCGATAGAAGGACTTACGTCTTTTCATTCTGTCGCCCATCGCGATGCTTCTAATTGGGATTGCAAACTGACCAACGCTCCTCGGTTTTCCAAGACTCTCAATACTATCCACTAATTTTATGCTAAATTTCTTACGACGAAAACCAGAACACATATATAGACGGAAAATTATTTATTTTTAGCATTACTATACATTGATGACTCACACGACAAGCTTTACAAAAAATAATAAAGAACACAAGAACAGAAATGATGCTAATTGGTTTCCAGTCTCCCTGAAAGATGAGGCCGTTTTGCGGGGAAGCTCTCATTTTTCCCACTCTGAGTCGGCGAGTAACTCATCTAAATCAAAGAATTCGGAGGCATTTTCCTCCCATGTTACCCCGGCGGCGGAGATGACTCGCCCTGGGTCATTATTTATAAGAAAATAAATCAGTCATGCACGATTTTACTCAATGAAAGTAAGGTACTACCAGTGATAAGAAAAGTTATGGGTTGATGAAATTACAGTTTAGTTAATTCGCTTGAAAAATAGTAGGTAGCATTGGAAGAGTTCGAATTAAATTACAGATTTATTCAAAAAATCAAATAGTTTCGATGTGTATACCTTACATGTAAATAGGTCGATGAATTATAAATTAATTACTTATGATAAACGAAAGTCTGTCAACTAACTTTCAATTGTTCATTTATGATAAATAAAAATTTGTCGTTTAATTTGCAATTATTTATTTATGAGAAACAAGAATTTGTTAAAATTAAATAAATAACTAAATTCAACCAAGTGAACCCAACATGACTGTTTGGCTGCTGACTGTTATTCCCGATCGGTGGGAAATCTATTGGCTGTCAGTGGTTTGATTCGGCAAACAGAAATTTCAGCTGATGCGTCAGGTCGGATTCTCTGCGATTAATAGTCAGTGTAAATCTACCTACTGCGATTAGCCTCTGTAGCGATTCTAAAACGTGTGACGCATGAAAATTTGTTCTCACATACTTCTTCTTAATCATAGTCACAGGCTAGTATTCTCAGTCTGGAATTTATATCATGTGCCTATGTATGCATGCAGGTGTATTCTCTCTATGTAATCCGGACTGACAAGCTGCGTAACTGCCCAAACTCTACTTCACACGATGTTGGCATGCTATCTCTCATAGAAATTTTGGAAAAGTACGATTTTTTGCATCGCTATTGTTGAGTGTAATTTGCTTTGAGGACGGATTGCAACCACTCAAATTCTATTTCTCCACGCCACTCGTGGCTCTCCATCACTGTCAACGTATACCGACTATTCCTGTCGATTTGGAAATTTATTGCCTATCTCAATGCTGGATTTTCAACTCGACGAGATGCAGATATTTTATAGTTAACATGTAAGAATTATCATGCTAAATTGTTCTTAGAATAAATTTTTCCTGATTAGATTTATTTGTATTTTACGGTTTTTTAAGAAAAATATTTTTTAAACTATTTATTTTATGCGATTCCATACAAACACGTCTTTAGGAGGACGTATAGACGATGAAAGTAGCATTTACGAAGGTTCGTAGGCTGAAAATTGCAGGAATAAACTTCGAGTGAAAATCATGAACCCCGATAATATGTCACATATAGTATTACTAATGTTTGGACGGTTTTGACGAAAGACTTGCCTAGATCTTTTGGATGATAGAGAAAATTTGAGCTTGGTAAAAACGATGCTATGATACGATAGTGCGACACCCTCAATCACTGCGCGAATATCCAATAATTCTCCTATTCATTTATCTATACATCTATGTTTTCGATCACCGTCTGGCTACCAATTTCTAACATAATTTTCCTATAGAATTTAGTCGCACCTTCAGCGACGGACCCGTGAGGAAGCCCCCACATTACGGCCCGAATCAGCTGCGTGATTGAAAAACCCCATGTCCACCGGCTGAGCTCCCGAAGGCACCTCACACCATGACATGGAGTATCTCAACGCCACGTTTCTCGAAAATTTGAATGGCATCAAATAATAATTCATAAAAATCAACAAATCATAAAAATCAATAATTCAGAGTAAATCATTTATTGTTAATACTTACACAATTAAATCATTTAATTTAAGCAAATTATTGTGAATCAAACGAAAAGAAAAACAAGTTCTTTTAAATTAAAACTATAATTAGTTCATACATATACATAATTATTACTTAAAAGGTCTAAATATAAAATTAAAAGTTCCTTACCGAGTGTTTAGTAGGAGTGTATAGGCTGAGTCGAAAAAGTACTGGGTCGAATTAATTAATACTCGAATATCGAATAGATTCAACTGTTGCTTTGCTGAAGTTTCTTGGATCCTGGATTAGTCCTTGTAAGTTGTTGTGATTTGCTATCTGTAAGGTTGGTCGTTTAACTGTGAGTTGCTGTTTCTTCGGAAAATTATCTATTGAAGTTTTTGGATTAACGGTCATCGTAATTTTAAAATTTACTTACCTATTGAAGTTGTTGGATTAACGGTAATCATTATGATTTTAATGCCTGCTTATATATTAATTTTTTATTTACGCGGACCAATCAGAATTGAGTACCGCTTAATTTTATTGCTTTAATTTATTTCTCTTGTTTTTGAGTTATTTCTTCCTATTTTCTTTATTTTTATTGTGTTTTTATTTATTTTCTTTAATTTCCTTATTATTTACTACATTTTACGTTATTTTTCGTCATTCTATTGTCATATTTTAATTTTTCCTATTTTTATATTTTTTGTTTTAATTCTTATTTTCTAATTATTGTTTTTCTTATATCCTATTCTATTTTATTCGTTAATTTGTTTATTTTATTTTTATTTTTATTTAGTTATGCTTAACCTAATTTCTTAGATACCCTTCGACTCAGCCCAACACAACTTTCTTGTTTTCAGATAAACCGGATTTTTATATTTCGTTTGTTTCATACAAAAATTAGTTTTTGACCGTGATTAGAAATAATTTTATTCTTTTTGATAATTTTTTATTATTTAGAATTCTCTATAGCAGTGGTTCTCAATTAATATAAAAGCGCTTGATTTTTTTTACGCGGAACACTGACAAAAAAATACTTGCCCACAATGAGTGACCAATCACAAATTACTATATATCTGTCGTAAACGTAAACAATGCCTTCTTATAAGCAAAGAAAATACCACGCGTAACAATAACAAGCAATAAAACACTTTTATATTTGTATGTTTATATATCTGTGTAACAGCTTTCTTATTATTTCTTATTGAATCTTATAAAAAAATCAATTGAGGTTTTTGATGATATGTATCTTAAATGCAAATTTAAAGATAAAATGTCGTTTTTTTCGCGGAACACGGGTTGAGAACCACTGCTCTATAGTAATAATTTACTAATAATCCTATATAGTTCCATTAAATTTTTTTCAACATCGTCAACGATAAAGAAAAAAAATATTATTGGGCCTAATTACAAACCAAAAATTAAATATCACACTACAATGTACTTCCCTTTTATTTTATTGTTATTATATATATATATATATATATATATATATATATATATATATATATATAACCCAACGGCAAAGAAAAATTAGAAATTAACTTTATTTAAAGTCAATGTCGCACTAGTAAAAAAAACAATATTAATTTTATATATAAATAAACAAATACTTTCCAAATGATTATGTGAAAAGTTTTCACCAGTTGCTATGTTAATGTATAGGATATATTTTCATTAAATGTGCAATAGACGAATAATTGAATATTATAATTGAGAAAACAATTAAATATATTTAGAAAATCTTAATAACAACAGTTTCTTAAATAACTTTTATCGATTTATGAGATTAATTTCTAAATTAGATTTTTATTATTACATTTTGTATATTTTAAAAGAACTTATTTTTGATAAAATTAATTTTAAAAATTGTTTTAAATATTTGGTAGTTTGTTAATAATTAGTAGTTATTTACAAACAAACTTTGAAATAACGTGTACATTAAACTTGTACATTAAGTGAGTAATCGAAAATAGCCGGTTTTTAGACAACAACAGCAAAATCGAAATCACGGTCTTATATTGCCGGTTTTCGGTTTTCCTTAATTTTTTTTGTAACTTTTTAATGAAATATTTTGCATCAGTTACTAAAAAGGTTACAAAAATTTCCAACCTACAGAAGTTTTGACGTTATTCTAATCTTTACAATTTTGGACTGAAAATAAATTCATTTCTTGATTATTAATCGATGATTATTAAATTAAATTATCGAATTTTATAAGGTTAGTAGTTGAACCTTATGAAAAAATAACAAATCATAAAAAACTTTAAAATTCCAATAAATCATGTGAACTGTTTAGAATTACGCTATAAATAGGAAAAATTTCGTTACACAAGAACGAAGCTGTTTATGAACGGTATGAAGCAGTAATCAAGTGTGGTAATAAATCCGCCACAGCTATTGCAGGACATCGTAAGTATAAACACCAATCTGAGGTTAGAAGTGTCACTACCGAGACCCATGTGGTACAAAAGAGCAGCAAAACAATTTTGTCCAAAGTAAGATACTAGTAGAGGGATAGCGGCCCACTAAACCAGCGGCCCTCTGGGACAAAGACATACCCCCTACCCCCCCCCCCCCCGCCATTTTAAATTTTTTTTTTCAAGGTCAAATTTTAAACAAAGACATATGACTCATCAAGGTCATTGAAACGATAGCGGCCCACTAAACCAGCGGCCCTCTGGGACAAAGACATACCCCCCTACCCCCCCCCGCCATTTTAATTTTTTTTTCAAGGTCAACTTTTAAACAAAGACATATGACTCATCAAGGTCATTGAAACAAAGACCATGACTCATCCGATGACTCATTCAAGGTCATGTGACTCATCCGATGACTCATTCAAGGTCATATGACTCATCCGATGACTCATTCAAGGTCATATGACTCATCCGATGACTCATTCAAGGTCATATGACTCATCCGATGACTCATTCAAGGTCAGATGACTCATCCGATGACTCATTCAAGGTCATTCTCAAGGTCATATGAGTCATGCGATGAGTCATGCTAAATTTTTTAAAATTTAAATTCTCAGAGTTCCCGCCAATCGTTTCTATTATTTAATAGCTCATTCGAAAGGTATTTGAATGGTGAGTATTTGAGACCATCGAAGGTCTATGGAGGTTCAATAACCTTCAAAGGATCAAAAACCTTCGAATTTTTTCAAACTTTATAATATATATATATATCAGTCGAAAGGTATTTGAGAGGTCTATCTAATGGTCATACTCTCGAAGGTGTATGGTTGGTCAATAACCTTCAAAGGGTCAAAAACCTTCGAATTTTTTCAAACTTTATAATATATATATCAGTCGAAAGGTATTTGAGAGGTCTATCTAATGGCTATACCCTCAAAGGTATATGGTGGGTCAATAACCTTCAAAGGTTATCCAAAATTAAATATTTTTCAAATCATATAATATATATATCATTCAAAAGGACTTTTGGTGGTGAGTTCGAAGGTCCAAGGGTCCAAGGTTCAAAAATTTTAAAACCTTATAATATACATATCAAACAAAAGGTATTTGAGATGTAAGTATCATGGTCATACTTTCAAAGGTTTATGAATGGTCCTGAATCTTCAAACCATCAAAGGGTCCAAAACCTTTAAAAATTATACATATAGATATATACATGTCAAATAAAAGGTAATACAAAGGTGAGTATGATGGTCATACCCTTGAAGGTCATAACCTCAAAAGGGTCCAAGGTTCAAATTTTTTAAAACCTTATAATATACATATCAAATAAAAGGTAATTTAAAGGTGAGTTCAAAGGTCCAAGGGTCGAAGGGTCCAAGGTTCAAAAATTAGAAACCTTATAATATACATATCAAACAAAAGGTAATTCAAAGATGAGTATGATGGTCCAAGTTTGAAGGTCAAAGAGTCCAAGGATCCAAGGTTTAAATTTTTCAAACCTTATAATATACATATCAAACAAACGGTAATAAAAAAGTACTCATCGATGACTCATTTATTTCTTGAACAAACTCATCATTTTCAGAACAAAGACAATGACGCGCCCATGGGATTTATTATTTATTACTATCAAATGTATTATTATTATTATTTATTATTATTAATTTCAATATTATTTATTATTATTATTATTTTCGAAGATATTTTCAAAATTTATTATTAATATTATTATTATTATCATCAAGTTTTAATTATCAAGGTAATTTAAACAAAGACAATGACTCAGTCGCTGAGTCACCAAGGTCGTTCTATTTTTAGTAATAAAGACATCTATTTTTAGTAACATTTTTGATCCGATCATTGATCCGATGACTCGCCAAGGTCGTTCTATTTTTAGTAACAAAGACATCTATTTTTGTTCCAGCGGTTTATTTTTTGTTTACGTAATAATTTAATTTTGTTTAAATTGTTAATTATATAATAATATTTTTATTTTTTTGTTTTAATTATCGAATACGTAATAATTTAATTTTGTTTAAATCGTTGATTATATATTATTTTTATTTTTGCTTTAATTATCGATTACGTATTAATTAAATTTTATTTAAATCGTTAATTATATAATAATATTTTAATTTTTGTTTTAATTATCGAATACGTAATAATTTAATTTTATTTAAATCGTTGATTAAATAATATTTTTTTTGTTTTAAATTTCGATTACGTAATAATTTAATTTATCATTAATATTTGGAAAGATATTACCGCCCGCGCGGAAGATGTTATTTTCAAAATTATTATTTTCAAAGTTTTAATCAATATTATTATTATTATTATATATTCCTAGTCTATCCGACAAAATATTCTGTCCCCCTATGTGTATTTGTCGTAAGGGTACTGGTCACATTCAACATGTCGCAAGAGTATTAATATTATTATTATAACTTTATAATTATTATTTTATTATTTTCTAGGTCATATTATTATTTTTCAAAATATTATTATTTTCAAGGTCATATTATTATTTTTCAAAATATTACTATTTTCAAGGTCATATTATTATTTTCAAGGTCATATTATTATTTTCAAAATATTATTATTTTCAAGGTCATATTATTATTTTTCAAAATATTATTATTTTCAAGGTCATATTATTATTTTCAAAATATTATTATTATTATTATTATTTTTATTATTATTATTATTATTATTATTATTATTATTATTATTATTATTATTATTATTATTATTATTATTATTATTATTATTATTATTATTATTATTAGTATTATTATTACTATTATTATTATTTGCGAAGTTCTTATTATTTTATTGTCAATGTTTTATTATTATTATTATTATTATTATTATTATTATTATTATTATTATTATTATTATTATTATTATTATTATTATTATTATTATTATTATTATTATTATTATTATTATTATTATTATTATTATTAGTATTATTATTACTATTATTATTATTTGCGAAGTTCTTATTATTTTATTGTCAATGTTTTATTATTATTTACTTAAATATTCATAAAACTTAATTTCTGCATCAATTTACGATTTTCAATATTTGATGATTATTTTCAGGAACATTTTCATAATTTTAACGTTTTCATCATTTTCAATATTTTCATCATTTTCAATATTTTCACGATTTTCAACATTTTCAGGAACATTTTCATCATTTTCAACATTTTCATAATTTTCACGATTTTCAATATTTTCATGTTTATTATGTTCAAAATTCTTATTTTATTTATAAAATATCATTTTCAAAATTATTTTCAAATTTCTTATTATTTATTTTCAAAGTATATTATTATTATTATTATTATTATTATTATTATTATTATTATTATTATTATTATTATTATTTTTATTATTATTATTATTATTATTATTATATATACTCCTAGTCTATCCGATAAAATATTTTGTCCCCCTATGGGTACTGCTCACACTCAACATGTTGCAAGGGTACTAGTCATGCTTATTATTATTGTTATACAATATGATGTTACTTAGACATTTGAAGGTTCAACCATGGTTACAATTTCTACATTTTGAAAACGCTAATTTGATTGGCTATCTCAATTTTTATAAATGTAAAAACAAAAGTAATTTAGTTATTAAGAAATTTATTTATTACTAATAAGTAAAACTGTTGAATATGATTGTGTAAATCACAAAACACATTTGGTAACTTTATTATTTTGTCAATATTTTTTATATATGTCATTTATAGCAAGGAAATCCTACTAGAAATAAGGAAAATTAAGTCCAACCTATTCCGAAGATAAGCGTTCATTGAAATTTTTTAACAACACAGTTGAAGATTTTATAAATAATCATGATACTTACACTGATAAGGAAATCATAAATATTTTAAAAATTTTCAAACATTCCTCTATTGAATATTTGATTGATTTATTTAATTATGATAAATGCATTTTGAAGTTATCTAGTTATTTAATGTATTTAGGAAAAACAGTGGTAAACAACGATTCACTGAATGAATACTTTTGGAGTTGCATATATTTAAGGTTAAAACCGGGATATAGTAGATTCATTTATGAATGGATTGCAAAAACCGATTTGATTGAAAATAAGCTAACAGAAAAACTGAACGATGTTAAGAAAAAGTATTTAACTTATTCAATTTATAAAGAAAATCAAGTTTCGGTTTTATATTTACCATGTGGTCACGTAATTGTTTGTTCTAAGTGTCACGAGAAGAATGTTCGCAATTGTCAAACCTGTTCAATACTGATTAATAAATATCATACTATATACATGTAAGTTCTCAATACAAATCAATACAATACAATATCAAAGTTAAATGAATTATTACCATACATAATGACGGTACTATAATATAGGAAATTTTCAAACATTGAATAATATGAAATCATCTTTGTAATTAAATATATTGGGCGCAACTACAAAATAGTGATGATATGATGAAGGGAATGGTATTTATAATATTATTTTTAGATTATTCAAAATGAAATATACCCATGAGTTCATCAAAATGGAAAAAGATCTTCGCAAGAACCATGAAGATGCTGGATGTATCGGTTATTATTGTTTCGGAAATAAATGTTTTAATTTTTTTTTTTATAAATTTATTGTTTTATTGTAAAACATTTTGATTAAAACACATTTATTATTAATTCATTTTGTTTTAATTTTTCTATTAATTTTTTTTTATATAGTGTTATTTATATATATGGAAATTTACAATTATATATACAATTATATTTATAATTATTATAAATCATAATGACTAAATGATGCTTTTCTTCTGTCCATTGATTCTCCTCTGATATTACTGCCATAATCATCTTCGACAAAATGTAAATTTAATATTTCTAGTGTTTTTGTTAATCATGCCCATTTATTGCAAAGTCTTTGTTAATTATGCACTTGTATTGCAAATTTATTAGTCATACAATTATATTATTTTTTCATACCCTGACATAATTATTTTTAATTTTATTATTATTTAATTTAACAATACCATATAGCAATTTTTTTTTTCAATTTAGTGAAAGGTACATGGTTATTTTAAATATAGGAATTTCTTAAGTAAAATATTTCCAGATAAATTTACCAATTTAGTTAGAAATCCCTGGTTTTTGGCTGTACCATTTAATTAAAATATTCTTGGATTCATAACAATTTTTATATAGTTGATACATATACCAATTATTTCAATTATTTAACTAGAAACATAACAGAATTCTTAGGTAATATAGTATTTTTGTGTATTTTTTAGTTAATTTATAAATATTATCTGACATTTTGATGTATCAATATACAACAAATTAATCAATAAAAGCCATAGCATATTGTAAGTTTTTATATATATAGTCTGAATTTATCCGACAAAATATTCTGTCCCCCTATGTGTATTTGTCGTAAGGGTACTGGTCACATTCAACATGTCGCAAGGGTATATTAATTAAGGCATATGTATATTAGTTAAAAATTCTTAGGTAATTTAGTGAGATATGTATAATCATTAATAACAAAATATATTCATTGATAATTTTGGTAGAAAGTCTTTATCATTTGGAGTAAATTTCTGTCTTTGTTCTAGTCAAAAAGGAGTCATAATAGAAACAAGATCAATTGGTTATCATTTAACCCAATTAAGGTGCTTATTAGTTAGAAATATAGGGTTACAATTCTTTTCTAATTTAATGAGATGATCATTGAGTGTAATATATCTTTGTGAGAAATATATGGTTAACATTTTTAAATAGGGATTTTTGAGTAACTTTTACCAAAATAGGGATATTTTGTGCAAATAATTTAAGAATATTGGTTAACTTTGTCATTTTTAGTCATTTAAAATAATATTTAGCAAAGGTAATTTAGAAAAATATCATTGAAAGATTTATCCATCCGATAACAATATTCCGTACTTTACCTTTAATATTCAACCGATTTAATTTCTAGAAATCAAATTAAAATCATAAAATTCCTTCAATAAAGATCAATTTTCTTTAGCTGTTGTCGATTTCCAACTTTTAAGTCAATATTTCTCAAGTTTTGTCACTGATATCCCCACAATGAATAAAATAACTTCTTAAATAAAATAATTTAAAGCCTTTGATATCAATCCCAATTAATTCTAAAGATTTCAAATATTTCATTGTCAAAACCAAGTGATCATTAACCCTAAACGACTTAATAAAACAGTGGATAATTAATAAAAAACTGGTTCTAAAACATAAATTACTGTGCAATAACATTCATCACGACCTAATAAACCTCTAAAACGATATAATTTCACTGGAATTATTATTAATTCATAGCTAAATACTGACTATTTCTCTTGAAAATTTTACCAATAAGAACATTGTCGATTTAAATAGAGATTTCAAAACATGACCACCTTAACCGATCCCTCACCAAATATTTTTACCCTTTAAATACCCCCTTAAAAATCATATATTACCATATTAACTGAACCTTCACTAAATCCAACCGACTTTAATATATCAATTCTCTTAAAATTCATACAAAATTCTTCAAAATATGAATTTTATTTAATTGTTACAGACATTCTTCCATTGAAATAATTAGTATCTAAATTCATGTAGTGAGAGCCCACTAAAAGATCAAAATTCACTAAAATCAATATTTTCTACAAATATTTCACCACATTTACCATCAAAAACCTAACTAGAGATGAAATATATTGATCATAATTCTTCATCGATTCAGCCAATTATATAGCAATTATAACGTGATATATCTTTCAAAATCACAAATTTCAGTATATTTTACAATAATTTTCAAGTAGATTTCAAATATATCATCATGATAAAATTAGCTGGTTTCAACTTTAGATTTTCAATATTTAAAAGTTCATCAATATTCTTAGAAAATATAGGAAAAAATTATATAGTCAAATTCAATACAAAGTCATCATAAAAATTAATCACTTGATTATTGTAAAAACTCTAATTATTAACCTACCTGTCATTAAAATAATTTTTATTTAAAATTAAATTTAAAAACAAGTCAATAAAATATAGCAAATTATCAAGAAATTAATTAAATTTGTCTTATAATTAACATTAAAACCTTAAATTTTTAAATATTCTTTTAATTACTCACAAAAGGGTTAGTAATAATGTTAGTAAAATCCCACTAACTCTAAAAATTACCAATGAATTTAATGCTAAATAATAACCAAAAATTTGCCTCATTAAAACACACCAGTACCTTTACGACGATTACCCTTACGAGCAGTACCCATATAGGGAGAAAATATCTTGTCGGATAAACTCAGAATATATATAATAAAACGAATTAGTATTTCGATCTATATATGTTTTGAAAATTGTTGATTGTTTAAATTTAATTGCTCTATGTACATGCTCAACTTCCGCACCTAATTCTATATACAGCTTGAGAAGCCGCCAATGAAGAACATGGTTCTTCTTAGGCCAATATGATGTTGTGTTAGTGTAATTGTTAATTAATAATAGACCTGCTGCTATTGGCTTGTGTATTTGGTGATGATTTATATCCCCAGGTAAAATAGCCTCAAAGTCCGCGTATATTACGAACGGTGGGGTAATCATCTTTGAATAATCTTTAAACGTTAAATTTTTATTTTTAGGGAGCGTGTAAAGGGTGGTTCCTATTTGATTTTTAGCGCACAATGCAACATGTACCTTAAAAGTTTTGACCCGATAAAAACCATTTAAACAATGAGGGCACCATCTAACTCTAATTCTAGTATTACATTCGATGGTTGAATGACCATTCATTAATCGGTTTAAATTAAAAATTGCGGTGTAATGATAATTATCACCGTCTTGTAGGAGTAAAAGATTAATAGGATTCCCTTCGGTAACCTTAGATCTATGAATTATATTTAGGTGTGGATGATGAGGTACATAATCTATATCATTATTTATTTTATTTCCTGTTATTGTGGGTTTATATTCAAAAACATTGATTGCCAATTTTAAATCTATGTTATTTCTTTCAAATTTCGGGATGTTGCATAACCTCATTGGGCAATCAGTAATGGGATAATAATTTAGTTCGTCTAAGTAATTAGTATAATTGGAAACACGCTCCCTGTGATTTAAAATTATATCACGCTTTAATAGTGATAAAACACTATATATAAAACAAGCATTATCATTGTTTCTTACATTTACAATTGCTTTCTTTTTATATATTGCCGCTGGTGTAGGTATAAAACTATGGCCAGCTAATCGACTTATAGGGTAAAATGTGGTCAAAATAAAATCAAGTTCCTTAATCTTTACAACCCTCCATCCGCTACCTAAATAAGTAAATTTTTCAATTTTCTCATTTAATCGACTCACACCATCGATAAGAAAATTGTCGGACAAAAAACTCGCACTATTTGAAAAGAAATTATCTTTAATTTCTCCATCTTTTTCAAATTGAATAAGAACTGTAAACTGGACTTTTACAGATCCCATCTTTTCAATTTCCACATTAATTTTATTTATAATTTTATCCGTAAGGGAGATTTGAATTAAGTTTTAATGTTCTAAATCAAATCGAATATTTTTACGGGAACCCTTTAAATCTATCTCTATTTCAGGTTCATCATTTATATCTATTTGAATATTTTCTATATTGTTTATCGAACCCCCTATTTGGGTATTTAATAATTCAGATTCATCATCACTTATCACGATGGTTGATAATTTTATAATTTTAGTAGGGATACACGGAACAGTATTTACAGCAGGTCTTTTAGATTTTTTATTATTTCGATTATTTGTATTATTATTTGTATTATTATTATTATTATTATTTGTATTATTATTTGTATTATCTATATTTCTATTATTTGTATTATTAATATTTCCATTATTTGTAATATTATTATTATTTGTACTATTTCCATTATTTGAATTATTATTATTTGTATTATTTCGGTTATTTGTATTATTATTTATATTATTTGTATTATTTCGGTTATTTGTATTATTATTTCTGTTATTGTTATTATTATTATTATTATTATTATTATTATTATTTCTGTTATTATTGTTATTATTATTATTATTATTATTATTATTATTATTATTATTATTATTATTATTATTATTATTATTATTATTATTATTAATATTATTATTATTTGTATTATTATTCTTATTAGTTTTCGCATAAATTATATTAAAAAGGGTCTTTTTATTCAATACAAATTGATTTAAGTGGGTGTAATGCCCCTTATAAAAATCTATGTATTTTAAATCTTGGGCAGTTTCGCATTTGGGGCAAATAAAAAAGTTGGTGCCATAGAATCTATGACCATAGTAAAGCTTCATTACTTTATGGCATGCAGAGCTATGTCCAATTGAGGATTGACAATATCGTTGATATAGTTTGCCTAATAAATTTTTAAAAAATAATTAAATTACAATCTAAAATTTTTGAATATATATATCATTTCGATTGTATTTGTTCAAAAATAACATTAATTAATACATTTTATTAGACTAATATAATTTACATAAAATATCTATATATTTATTGTTATAAATCTATAACAGTTATTGATATTTATTTCATTTCTAATAAAAAAAAACGTAAAAATGAAATAAATATTAATAATTGTAAAATAATCTGAAATTGGTAATTGTAAACTAAAATGAATCATATGAATTATTATTAATATTATTAATATCATAGGTTGGTAGTCGCATGCTGAATGCAAACTATGTGAAAGATATAAATTATTATTAACATCATTATTATTATCATTATCATTATTATTATTATTATTATTATTATTATTATTATTATTGGTTTTGACAATGAAATATTTGAAATCTTTAGAATTAATTGGGATTGATATCAAAGGCTTTAAATTATTTTATTTAAGAAGTTATTTTATTCATTGTGGGGATATCAGTGACAAAACTTGAGAAATATTGACTTAAAAGTTGGAAATCGACAACAGCTAAAGAAAATTGATCTTTATTGAAGGAATTTTATGATTTTAATTTGATTTCTAGAAATTAAATCGGTTGAATATTAAGGGTAAAGTACGGAATATTGTTATCGGATGGATAAATCTTTCAATGATATTTTTCTAAATTACCTTTGCTAAATATTATTTAAATGACTAAAAATGACAAAGTTAACCAATATTCTTAAATTATTTGCACAAAATATCCCTATTTTGGTAAAAGTTACTCAAAAATCCCTATTTAAAAATGTTAACCATATATTTCTCACAAAGATATATTACACTCAATGATCATCTCATTAAATTAGAAAAGAATTGTAACCCTATATTTCTAACTAATAAACACCTTAATTGGGTTAAATGATAACCAATTGATCTTGTTTCTATTATGACTCCTTTTTGACTAGAACAAAGACAGAAATTTACTCCAAATGATAAAGACTTTCTACCAAAATTATCAATGAATATATTTTGTTATTAATGATTATACATATCTCACTAAATTACCTAAGAATTTTTAACTAATATACATATGCCTTAATTAATATACCCTTGCGACATGTTGAATGTGACCAGTACCCTTACGACAAATACACATAGGGGGGACAGAATATTTTGTCGGATAAATTCAGACTATATATATATAAAAACTTACAATATGCTATGGCTTTTATTGATTAATTTGTTGTATATTGATACATCAAAATGTCAGATAATATTTATAAATTAACTAAAAAATACACAAAAATACTATATTACCTAAGAATTCTGTTATGTTTCTAGTTAAATAATTGAAATAATTGTATATGTATCAACTATATAAAAATTGTTATGAATCCAAGAATATTTTAATTAAATGGTACAGCCAAAAACCAGGGATTTCTAACTAAATTGGTAAATTTATCTGGAAATATTTTACTTAAGAAATTCCTATATTTAAAATAACCATGTACCTTTCACTAAATTGCCAAAAAATTTGCTATATGGTATTGTTAAATAAAATAATAATAAAATTAAAAATAATTATGTCAGGGTATGAAAAAATAATATAATTGTATGACTAATAAATTTGCAATACAAGTGCATAATTAACAAAGACTTTGCAATAAATGGGCATGATTAACAAAAACACTAGAAATATTATCTTTACATTTTGTCGAAGATGATTATGGCAGTAATATCAGAGGAGAATCAATGGACAGAAGAAAAGCATCATTTATTCATTATGATTTATAAAAATTGTAAATATAATTGTATATATAATTGTAAATTTCCATATATATAAATAACACTATATAAAAAAAAAATTAATAGAAAAATTAAAACAAAATGAATTAATAATAAATGTGTTTTAATCAAAAAGTATTACAATAAAATAATAAATTTATAAAAAAAAAATTAAAACATTTATTTCCGAAACAATAATAACCGATACATCCAGCATTTTCATGGTTCTTGCGAAGATCTTTTTCCATTTTGATGAACTCATGGGTATATTTCATTTTGAATAATCTAAAAATAATATTATAAATACCATTCCCTTCATCATATCATCACTATTTTGTAGTTGCGCCCAATATATTTAATTACAAAGATGATTTCATATTATTCAATGTTTGAAAATTTCCTATATTATAGTACCGTCATTATGTATGGTAATAATTCATTTGACTTTGATATTGTATTGATTTGTATTGAGAACTTACATGTATATAGTATGATATTTATTAATCAGTATTGAACAGGTTTGACAATTGCGAACATTCTTCTCGTGACACTTAGAACAAACAATTACGTGACCACATGGTAAATATAAAACCGAAACTTGATTTTCTTTATAAATTGAATAAGTTAAATACTTTTTCTTAACATCGTTCAGTTTTTCTGTTAGCTTATTTTCAATCAAATCGGTTTTTGCTATCCATTCATAAATGAATCTACTATATCCCGGTTTTAACCTTAAATATATGCAACTCCAAAAGTATTCATTCAGTGAATCGTTGTTTACCACTGTTTTTCCTAAATACATTAAATAACTAGATAACTTCAAAATGCATTTATCATAATTAAATAAATTAATCAAATATTCGATAGAGGAATGTTTGAAAATCTTTAAAATATTTATGATTTCCTTATCAGTGTAAGTATCATAATTATTTATAAAATCTTCAACTGTGTTGTTGAAAAATTTCAATGAACGCTTATCTTCGGAATAGGTTGGACTTAATTTTCCTTATTTCTAGTAGGATTTCCTTGCTATAAATGACATATATAAAAAATATTGACAAAATAATAAAGTTACCAAATGTGTTTTGTGATTTACACAATCATATTCAACAGTTTTACTTATTAGTAATAAATAAATTTCTTAATAACTAAATTACTTTTGTTTTTACATTTATAAAAATTGAGATAGCCAATCAAATTAGCGTTTCAAAATGTAGAAATTGTAACCATGGTTGAACCTTCAAATGTCTAAGAAACATCATATTGTATAACAATAATAATAAGCATGACTAGTACCCTTACAACATGTTGGGTGTGAGCAGTACCCATAGGGGGACAAAATATTTTATCGGATAGACTAGGAGTATATATAATAATAATAATAATAATAATAAAAATAATAATAATAATAATAATAATAATATTAATAATAATAATAATAATAATAATAATAATAATAATAATAATAATAATAATAATAATAATAATAATAATAATATACTTTGAAAATAAATAATAAGAAATTTGAAAATAATTTTGAAAATGATATTTTATAAATAAAATAAGAATTTTGAAGATAATAAACATGAAAATATTGAAAATCGTGAAAATTATGAAAATGTTGAAAATGATGAAAATGTTCCTGAAAATGTTGAAAATCGTGGAATTTGTTGACAATGTTCGAAATGAGATAATTTCATTGGTCGATTTCTAATTGGTTAATTTCTAATTGGTTATTGATTGATTTAAACAAACGGTTTTTTGTTTAGGATTCATTTATTCAACAAAATGTACAAAATTCCAAGCGCCGCAAATCTAATGAAAGATATTGACGACTACGGTAAATTTTATATTTATTATTTTCATTTTTATATTTGTTATTTTAGAAAAATATTTAGAAGTGATGTTGAATCGGATAAAATATTATTACCCGCAAATTGCAGAAATTATCAAGGATCGCGAACCTGAGATCATTCCAGATCTGATATTCTATGCGACTCAAATTCGAATCATGGAGGTATTCCATCAATTCCTATGGGATCTGAAGATCAATAGGACAATGAAACAAATGGAGACGGAATACCAATGCATCATCGGATGCTCATGTTGTGCCGATCGATATCGGCGATATGTTGAATGGGAGTTAGTGAAAACTCTAAGAAGGTTTCACTACTCCCGGATTGTAGATATAGGATATTAATAAATGTATTTTTTCTTTCTATCGTGTTTTTATATTTGAAATAGTAATAATATAAATAGTAATAATATAAATAGTAATAATAATAATAATAATAATAATAATAATAATAATAATAATAATAATAATAATAATAATAATAATAATCGTAATAATATAAATAATAATAATAATATAAATAGTAATAATAATATGACACATAAATAATAATAAAACATTAATAATAATATGTCACATCAATAATATGAACATAAATGCAGCATTAATGCAAATGACATGCAAATTTAAACAAAGACATGCTATAATCTGATTGGTTGATAGGCATGAGTCAAAGGTATAAAAACCCTGTAACATTTCAATTTAATCATTATTCACTATGACCAAGAAAATTTCATGCGCCGAAAAACCTAAAGAAATGGTACAACCAGTTCAAATGTTCCACAACTACAAAATGTATTTTTTGAAAGAAGAAATCAATATGAAATTGGTTGCACCAGTCAGGCTAATTCCAACTAAATTTCAATTCTTATCCGGCACGCTTTCAATGATTGATGTCAAAACTATTGATGATGTTTTTAAACGGTTAGATTCGAATCTATCATGTAATCAACATGCATGGTTCAACAATAGATATGCAAGATTTTATGATGCTTTTGATGAAATCAGTTTCAAAGAAAATGAAAATTGGTATATAACAATTGCAATCCAGGGATATAAAGTTGATAATAATGATGTATATTCTCCTATTTGGAAAATTATGTCTGCTAGACTTTCACAAATATTTTAATGTTATATTTAATAAATGTATTAGTCATATTTGTTTTTCTCTTTATTAATTGCAACATAAATGCAAATGACATTCAAATTTAACAAAGAAAATCTATAAACAAACTTATAATATAGTTTTAATGTGATGAAAATGACTACAGAAAAAGGTTAACATGATTAATTAAATACCGAATTATTTATTATTTAGAATTTTTAATCAACTTTTTGTTGGAAAAGTTAGCAGAAATAGCTGGTGTGAAAATTGAGGACATATTATCTATTACAAATGCATTAAATATCGGCTGGGTAGTTGAGAGTCAAGATTCAGGATTTGATGATCAGGAAGAAACTCAAGAAACCGATACTCAAGAAATTGATGACTTTTGGGTTTTGAATGGCAATAGGCACAGAAAATTGAGGACATATTATCTATTACAAATGCATTAAATAGGCACAGAAAATTGAGGACATATTATCTATTACAAATGCATTAAATATCGGCTGGGTAGTTGAGAGTCAAGATTCAGGATTTGATGATCAGGAAGAAACTCAAGAAACCGATACTCAAGAAATTGATGACGAAATCTATGAACCTATAGATGAACCTATAGAGGAACCTAAAGATAATATTACGAATGATTGTATTGATCATGTCGTTGAAAATATAATGAAATGTGGAGATGACGACTGCGAATGTGTTAATAAATTTTAGTTAATTATTGTTTGTAAATTTATTTAAAATAACTATATTAATTTTTATTTAAAAATCAAAATAACTAGATTAATTTTTTATTTATAAATCTATTTAAAAAACAAAATAACTACATTAATTTTTATTTAAAAATCGAGATATAACATACAAAATAGCAACACCTGTTGCAAGTTTTATATAGTTTTTAAACTTCATTTTGTGGTCGTCGATTTCTTTTGCATTTCGGGCGAGTTGGTTCAATACACCCCATCCGCCATTAGCTTCTATCCATGGTGTAAACTTGGACTTGATTATCTAGAAAATAAATATTAATAAAATATAGATTATAAAAGTATTACTTCTTGAGACCACAGATAATAATGTTCCGAGTCCCATAAACTTTTTTCGATTATTATCTTCATATAAGCGAACCCTACTAGTATTCGGGTCCACTTCATCTCATCGTCACATAGGCAGTTAAAAATCCTATGAAAATATAATTTTTTCGTTTCGAGGCAATCGGAATTGAGCACATCCTCATAATCGATATGATTTCCTTCGATAATCTTTTCGGTCCGGTCCACCAGGAAACTCAGGCTTTCCACCAATCTTCTTGTTGATAACTTCGCTTAAAAGATTTTCCATAAAATGAGACATTTCTACAATAATTTAAAATATGATGTTTTATTTATACTAATACCTTATGATTCTGATTGGTTGATAAACTATAAATGTAAAAGAAAGGTTTTGATTTGATACACCATGAAAACCGTATTGCTAATTATTATAACGAGTGTGTGCTCACACAATACAACAATAACAGTGGAGTCTTTTAATAAATCAATATGTGTTTGTCCGAATACAGCCAAGTTGATGGATATTTTATATATTCTCGACAAACCAAAATGGTCAAAGCACCCAGGAAAAAGGAATATCTCAAAGATTGAAGAATTTAGAAAACAGCTATGAACTATCATTTGTAAATATACAAAATATAAAAATTAAATTGATTGATCATATTGAAGTTTTCAATAACTCTATTGTTGAAAATAAAAAGAATATGACAATTATTGATAAGAAGCATGATTATTTGTTAAAAAAAGATTGAATTATTATTAATTGCGAGTTGTTGAGCGTGAGCAGTTACCCTTGTGAGCATTACCCATAGGGGGATAGAATATTTTGTCGGATAGATTAGGAGTATATATATTAATACTAATAATAATAATAAAAATAATAATAATAATAATAATAATAATAATAATAATAATAATAATAATAATATAATTAGTAATAATATAAATAGTAATAATAATAATAATAATGATAATAATAATAATAATAATAATAATAATAATAATAATAATAATATAATAATAATAATAATAATAATAATAATAATAATAATAATAATAATAATAATAATAATAATAATAATAGTAATAATAATACCCTTGTGAGATGTTGAGTGTAACCAATACCATTGAACTCTTTGAAGGTTATATGAACCTCCATGACCTTCGATGGTCTCCATACCACCATTCAATACCTTTCGAATGAGCTAT